>PVIA01009363.1:0-61758 GCA_004024845.1 Tonatia bakeri | reverse complement strand
CGGATTGTTTCTTTGTTTTCTCATTGTTTCTGAGACTCTTCTTGTTAACCTCTGTTTCTGAACTTGATCTGTTCAGGTTCCTTGTGTTTATGGTTGTGATCTTCTGTGGTAGAATACCTGCGAGGATCAGTGGTGTAGTCTCTTTTGAGTATTCTGGTGTTCACAGCTTCCCCCTATTCTTTTTTGTGATCAGTTGGAGAAGTAAGGCAAAATGGGTTAAGACAGAAAACCAGTATTCTATGATATACAGTAGCAGCCAGTAGAGAAGAGGTGGGAGATCCTTTGTCTATATATAGTGTAAACCATGATCTTCTGCCCCACTATCTACATTTTAAAAAGTATGGAAAGATAAGACTCTTAGTGGAGAGAAAAGTGTTGTTAGTTGGATCTACAAAGCTATGTGACAGCAAGAGGTCCGATTCTGCGGTAGGGTAGGAATAAAGAATAGTAAATAGGGGTAGTGTGTAAAAGAATAGAGGTAACCCCTACATTAGTAGAGTTTTGGAAATTGCGAAGTGAGCCAAGATCTATGAGGGGTGTTGAGTTGTATTTACAAGTATATGAAATAAGTCTTATTTATAGTGGTATTGAAGCAACAATCTTAGGGCAGATTCTATGAGATCTAGACAACAAGAATAAGGAGCATAGAATTTTGAGTGGTGTACCAATGGGACCCAAGTGAGGGACAGTGAGTTATCAACACATTGTGAACTTGATAATAGGGGGAACCTATCAATCGACAGTATAACCAGCTAAGCAAGGAAGATTATGTAGAAAGAAAAGAAAATACTATTGATATAAAAAATGTCAGAAAGGGAGAAAAAGATAATATAAATTTGCATGCAAAAACAAAAACAAACAACAACAACCAAAATAAAACAACCAGCAGATATATTACAGGAGAGATAGATTTGGAGTAGAAGTAATAACACTAAGATGGATGGAAAAGAATTATAAGGAATTGAGAGATATATACACTCAAACAAACATTAGTAGGATAAGGGGAAAAAAAGAAAAGAAAAAAATAGAAAGAAAGAAAAAAGAAAGAAAGAAGAAGAAAACACAGAGAGAGAGAGAAAGAAAAAAAAATAAAGAAACACACACACAAAAAAAAACTCTTGTTGGTTTCTGACTGGCCAAATCGGTGTTTCTGTTCCTGCCAGCGCAAGCAGGCTGAGGAGCGAGCGGTGAGACTGCCTTTCACCTTTCTAAGACAGAACTCAGTCAGACTCAGGGCTGGCCATCGGTTTTTCTCAGAAATGATTGCTGTCTCCGTCTGGGCTCAGGGCGCAGGCGACCAGGCGTTGCGCCCCTTCCCCAGCTTTGCTACCACAGGCTCCAAGCTCAGCGGAGCCCCGCCTCTCTTCCGGTCACGGTGCCTGGGCCGGGACTGCGCGCGGGTCCCGAACTTCCCCTCGTGGGCTCCCCATTCTCGGGCAGCACCATCTCTCCTCTGGTCTCGAGAGGCACCCTCCGGGGCTTGGGAAGGGTCGAGCCCCTCCCTTTGTATCCACTGCGGACCCCAGCACCCGGGAAAAGCTGTGTCTTTTCTGAGTTCCGCGTTTGAGTGAGTAAACCCGCAGGGCGCGCGCCCGCGACAGATGGTCTCAGCTCCGGTAGACCTTCCCTGTTCCCGGCTGGGCCCTGGGGTCTCAGTCCTCCCCAAAACCACACACACCCATTTGGGGGCTCGGGTGCCCACGGGAAAGACTCCACCCCCATGGCAAGGCCTCTCCTGGTCCGGCAGACTGGGTACTCACTGTTCCTCGTGGGTGCGCACAGCTCCTGCGTTTCTGCTGGTTCCAACCCCTGACTGGGGACAGGGCCGGCTCCATTTTCCCGGGCGCCCTCTGCGCCCAGCCCGGGCCCCTTCTGGCGTCCCACTGTCAGTTCATTCAATATCTGGATAACTTCTGATGCCCTATTTTCATAAACACTGTGATATCCGTGGTCTCCTAGTCTGTTTCTCCTCAGATCGGCCAAATTCTCCCCTGCGCGCTGGAGAGGGGGATCCAGACTCCTCCTCTCAAGCCGCCATCTTCCCAACTCCCCATCAACTGCACTCTTAAGTATATACCAAAAGGAATTGAAAGCAAAAATTCAAATAGATGTTTATATACTGATGTTCATTACAGCATTATTTATAGTAGTCAAGAGGTGTAAAAAACCCAAGAACCCATTAAAAGATGAATGGATAAACTTCATATACATAATGATTTATTAATTCAGCCATAAAAAAGGAGTTCTGACATATGCTACAACATGAATGAACTCTGAAGACATTGTGATAAGTGAAGCCAGACACAAACAGAAAAATACTGTATGATTCCATTGAGATTCATAGAGATAAAAAGTATAACAGTGGTTAACATGGCCGGGGGGAGAGACACAAATGAGAAGATATTGATTAATGGTTATGGAGTTTTTGTTTCAGGTGATGGAAATATTATGAAAATAAAGAGTGACAAAGTTGCATAACATTGTGAATGTAGCTGCTATTTATGAGTCTGTTTCTATTTTGCTTGTTAGTTCAGTTTATACATTAGCTGCCACATGAGTGAAGTCATATGGTATTTGTCTTTCTCTTACTGGCTTACTTCACTTAACATAATGTTCTCCAAGTCCATTCATATTGTTGCAAAGGGTAAACTTTTCTTCTTTTTTTTTTTTAAAAAAAACTTCTTTTTTGTGGCCAAGTAGTATCCCATTGTGTATATGTCCCATAGTTGTTTTATCCACTCATCAATGGATGGACACTTGGGCTGCTTCCATTTCATGTCAATTGTAAACAAAGCTGCAGTGAACAGAGGACTGCCAATGTTCTTTCAAATTAGCATTTTGGGTTTTTTGAGATAAATTCCCAGAAGTGGAAACACTGGGCCATAAGGCAGCTCTATTTTAAAATTTTTGAGGTATCTCCATACCGCTTTCCACAGTGGCTGCACCAGTCTGCATTCCCACCAACAGTGCAAAATGGTTCCCCTTTCTCTACAACCTCATCAACACTTGTTTGTTGATTTATTGATGATAGCCAATCTGACTGGTGTGAGGTGATATCTCATTGTGATTTTAATTTGCATTTCTCTGATGATTAGTGATGTTGAGCATGTTTTCATATGTTTGTTGACCATCTGTATGTCTTCTTTGGATAAGTGACTATTCAGATCCTTTACCCATTTTTAAATTGGATTGCTTAGTTTTTTTTTTTTTTGGTGTTGAGTTTTATGAATTTTTTATAAATTTTGGATATTAACCCCTTATCAGATATATCAGCAAATATGTTCTCCCATTCAGTGGGTTGACTTTTTATTTTGTTGATGGTTTCCTTTGCTGTGCAAAAACTTTGTGGTTTGATGTAGTCCCTTTTGTTTATTTTTTCTTTCATTTCTCTTGCCTAAGGAGATATAGCAGATCAATATTGCTACAAGGAATGTCCAAGATTTTACTGCCTATGTTTTTTTTTTTCTAGGATATTTGTGGTTTTGGATCTAACATTTAAGTCTTTAATCCATTTTGAATTTATTCCTGTATGTGCTGTGAGAAGGTGGTCCAGTTTCATTTTTCTGCATGTACCTGTCCAATTACCTGAACACCATTTATTGAGTAAACTATTTTTAGCTCATTGTATATGCTTGCTTCCTCTGTCAATATTAATTGATTATAAAGGTGTGGGTTTATTCCTGGGTTCTCTATTCTGTTCCATTGATCTATGTGTCTGTTTTTTGTGCCAGTATGATGCTGTTTTTAGTACTGTGGTCTTATAGTATAGTTTGACATTAGGCAGCCTGATTCCTCCAACTAGGGTTTTTTTTTTTTTCTTAAGATCACTGTTGGTATTCAGGGCCTTTTGTGGTTCCATACAACTATGAAATATTTGTTCTAGTTCTGTGAAATACATCATTGGAATCTTGGTAGTTATGTTGAATCTATAGATTGCTTTGGGTAGCATGGACATTTTAGTGATGTTAATTCTTTCTATCCCTTAACATGGAATGTTATTCTACTTATTTGTATCTTCTTCAGTTTCTTTCTTCAGTGTCTTATAGTTTTCTAAGAGTATTTTCTAACAGTATTTTCTAAAATACTGTTAAAGTACAAGTATTTTATTTCCTTGGTTAGATTTATGCCTAGGCATTTTATTCTTATGAAGTAATTGTGAATAGGATTGTTTTCTTAATTTCCCTTTCTGATTGTGCATTATTGGGATATAAAATGCAACTGATTTCTGGATATTAGTTTTGTATACTGATACTTTGCTGAATTCTTTATTCAGTTCTAGTAATTTCTTGGTGGAATCTTGTGGGTTCTCTATACACAGTATTTTGTCATCTGCAAATAAAGACAGTTTAACTACTTCCTTTCCAATTTGTATACCTTTTATTTCTTCTTGTCTGATCACTGTGGATAGGATATCCAGTACTATGTTGAATAAGAGAGGTGAAAGCAGACATCCCTGTCTTGTTCCCAATCTTAATGGTAATGTTTTAAGTTTTTGCTCATTGAGTATGATGCTGGCAGTGGGTTTGTCATATATGGCTTTTATTATGTTTAAGTAAGTTCCTTCTATTTCCAAACTGGTGAGAGTTTTTTTAAATAAAAAAAAATGGGTGCTTGTCTGATTGCTGTTGTTAGGACTTCCAGTTCTATGTTGAATAAGAGTGGTGAAAGCAGGCATCCTTATCTTGTTCCTGATCTTAGTGGGAAAGCTCTAAGTTTTTGCCCATTGAGTATGATGTTGGCTGTAGGTCTCTCATATATGGCCTTTATTATGTTGAGGAATAATGCTCCCTCTATTTTTACTTTGCTAAGTATTTTTATCATAAATGGGTGCTGTACCTTATCAAATGCTTTTTCCACATCTATTGATATGATCATGTGATTTTTGTCTTTTGTTTATGTGGTGTATTATGTTTATTGATTTGCAAATATTGTACCATCCTTGCATCCCTGGGATGAATCCCACTTGATCATGGTGTATGATCTTTTTAACGTATTGCTGGATGCGGTTTGCCAATATTTTGTTGAGGATTTTAGCATCTATGTTCATTAGCAATATTGGCCTGAAGTTTTCTTTCTTTGTTATGTCTTTATCTGGTTTTGGGATTAGGATGATGCTGGCTTCATAAAACTCTTTATGAGAGTTTTACTCTTAAAGAGTTTGGGAGTCTTCCATCTTCTTGAATTTTTTGGAATAATCTGTGGAGGATAGGGTTTAGCTCTTCCTTAAATGCTTTGTAGAATTCTCCTGTGAAACTGTCTGATCAAGGGCTTTTATGTGTCACAGGCTTTTTGATTACTGTTTCAATTTCATTGGCTATTGTTGGTCTGTTCGGGCTTTCTGCTTCTTCATTGAGTTTTGGAAGATTATATTTTTCTAGAAATTTGTCCATTTCACCTAGGTTTTCCAATTTCTTGGCATATAGTTCTTCATAGTAATTTCTTACAATCCTTTGGTGTCAATTGTTATTTCTCCTCTTTCATTTCTGACTTTATTTATTTGGGTCCTCTGTTCTTTTTTCTTGATGAGTCTATTGAAGGTTTGCAAATCTTGTGCATATTATCAAAGAACCAGCTCTTGGATTCCTTGATCTTTTCTAGTCTTTTTAAAGACTCTATTTCATTTATTTCTGCTTCGATCATTATTTTTTCTTCCTTCTACTCACTTTGGGTTTTGCTTATTGTCCTTTTTTAAGTTTCTTTAAGTGTTTGTCCTTTTTCAAGTTCCTTTAAGTGTAAGGTCAAATGATTTATTTGAGCTTTTTCTTCTTTCCTGAGATAGGCCTGTAATGCTATGAATTTCCCTCTCAGGATTGCTTTCCCAGTGTCCCACAGATTTTGGGTTTTTGTGTCTTCAATTTCATTTGTTTCAAGGTTATTTCTGATTTCTTCCTTGATCTCTTTGTTGACCCATCCATTGTTTAAAAGCATGTTATTTACCTTCCATGTCTTTGTGTATTTTCAGTGTTCTTCTTGTGATTGATTTCTAGTTTAACACCATTGTGGTCTCACAAGATGCTGGATATGATTTCAGTCTTCTTAAAATTATTGAGACATGTTTTGTGTTAACATGTGGTCTATCCTAGAAAATCTTCCATGTGCACTTGAAAAGTATGTATATTCTGCTGCTTTGTGTGAAGTATCTGAAGATATCAATTAAGTCCATTTAATCTAGTGTGTTGTTTAAGGACACTGTCTCCTTGTTGATCTTCTGCCTAATAGATCTGTCCATTGAAGTCAATGGGGTATTAAAATCCCCTACTATGACTGTGTGTCTGTCAGTCTCTCCCTTTATGTCCATCAAGATTTGCTTTACATATTTAGGTGCTCCTATGCTGGGTGTATGAATAGTTAGTTATTGGGGTTTTATCTTCTTGTTGAATTGTTCCCTTTATCATTGTGTAGTGTCCTTCTTTGTCCCTTACTATAGCCTTGGTTTTAAGGTCTACTTCATTGGATATAAGTTTTACTTGCCCAGCTTTTTTCCCCCTTTCCATTTGTATGATATATCATTTTCCATTCATTTACTTTCATTCTTAGTATATGTTTAGTTCTGAGGTGGGTCTCTTGAAGACTCTCTCTCTGCCCGCGCGCGCACACACACACACACACACACACACATCTTGTTTTCTTGTCCATTTGGCTATTATATGTTTTTTGATTGGCACATTTAAATGATTTATAGTTAAAGTGATTATTGATAGATACATACTTATTGCCATTTTATTTTTTAACTACTTCTCCTCTGTTTTTTTTTCCCCTTTTTCTTGAAGCAAGCCCTTTAATATTTGTCGAAATACTAGTTTGGTGTTTTTCTTATCTGAGAAGCTCTTAAGCTTTTTCTTATCTGAGAAGCTCTTCTTCAATTTTTAAAAAATATTTTATTTATTTATTTTTAGAGAGGGAAGGGAGGGAGAAAGAGAGAGAGAGAGAGAGGGAGAGAGAGAGAGAGAAACATCAATGTGCAGTTGCTGGGGGCTGTGGCCTGCAACCCAGGCATGTGCCCTGACTGGGAATCGAACCTGCAATGCTTTGGTTCACAGCACGTGCTGAATCCACTGAGTTATGCCAGCCAGGGCTACTTCTCCAATTTTAAATGATAGCCTTGTTGGGTAAAGTAGCCTTAGTTGTAGGTTATACTTTTTATCCCATTCCCTTCTGGCCTGAAATATTTTGTTGAAAAATCATAAGACAATCTAATAAGAGGTCCCTGGTAGGTAACTAACTGATTTTCTCCTGCAACCTTTAAGATTCTTTCCTTGTCTTTAAGCTTTGTCATTGTAATTATGATGTGTCTCGGTGTGGGCCTCTTTGGGTTTGTCTTGTTTGTGACTCCCTGTAGTTCCTGGACTTGTCTTTTTCCTTCACCAGGTTCTTGAAGATTTTGGTCATTATTTCTTCAGATATGTTCTTGATCTCTTGCTCATTCTCTTCTCTTTCTGGTATTACCATGATGTGGATATTGTTATGCTCCATGTTGTCCCAAGGTTTGTTAAACTCTCTTCATTTTTAGAATTCTTTGTCCTTTTTGTTGTTCTTCTTGGGTGTTTTCTTCTACCTTATGTTTAAATCACTTATTCAATCCTCTGCTTCATCTTACCTACTGTTTATCCCTTCTAGTGTATTATTTATTCAGATATTGCATTCTTTATTTCTGCCTGGTCCTTTTTCATGGTTTCTACATCTTTTCCCATGCTGCTCAGTATCCTTAAAATCACTTTTCTCAACTCTATATCTGATAAATTGCTTGCCTCTCTTTCATTTATTTCTTCTTCTAGATGATTCTCTTGCTCTTTCACTTGGAGTCTGTTTCATTGCCTACCCATTTTGATGGCCTCTTTGTGTTTGTTTCTATGTATTAGGGTCATCTGCAAAGGACATGATGCAGATGTATGACAGATGGTGCCTGTGGCTGGCCCTGGAAACCTATTTGGAGCCATCAGTGATCTGCACCTTGTGGCTCCCTCTGCTGGACCTGTGCAGAAAGAATAAAGCTCCACCTCAGGCCTTAGGGAGTGTCAGCTAAAGTGTCAGAGATCCCAGAGGTCTTCCTTTGCCTGCAGGCTTTCTGTTAGGCTTGATCACTGAAATAGCCTCTAGTTGTACTCTTCAGCATCCCAGCTTGAGCTGCACGGAAAGGCGGGATAGGGATTTCTGTGGATGGGCTATTGTTTCATTCCAGGCTGGTGTTGTGTGGAGGGGAGTTCTCTGCCTAAATAAAGATATGTTCTGCACTATAGGAGGAGGATTCAACACAGGGATCCTCATGGCTGACTCTTTATCTGTCTCTCCAGAGCCACAAACCCCAGATTTTCCTTATGCAGCTCTAGTCCATTCTGCCCTCCCTCTGCTAGAACCCAGGATAAGTGGCTGTAATAAAAATTTTGTGTGTGGGACCTTTAATAGTCTCTCTGTATATCTAGCCATCTTTCCCTGGTGGACTGAAATCACTCTGGTTTTCACAGCTGGATGTTATTTGGGGTCCTTTCCCAGTTCTTGTGCTTTAGTCTGAGGAGCCCAGATTGAGGTTTATTCCCTACACTTCTCAGGGGAAGTGCCACGGCCACTGAAATATCTCTCCAGAACTTCAGCTGCCACCCATGGGAGCCCAGCTAACCTTTTTGCACCTTCTCTGCACTTCCTACCAGTCATGTTGTGGTGAAGTGCTTTCTTCCATATGTCTTTGGTTATGAGGCTTCTCACCAGCTGGTGTTCAGTTGGTTATTCAGGAGGGCTCTATAATGTATTTATTTAAAAAAAATATTTTATTTATTTATTTTTAGAGAGGGGGAGGGAGGGAGAAGTGAGGGAGAGAAACATTGATGTGAGAGAGAAACATTGATTGGTTGTTTTTGGTACATGCCCCTGATTGTGGACCAAACCCACAACCCAGGCATGTGCCCTGACTGGGAGATGAACTAGTGACCTTTCAATTTGCGGAAAAATGCTTAACCAACTTAGTCATACTGGTCAGGATAATTTTTTTTATAATTCTGTTGTAATTCCAGCTTGGTCCTGGGAGGAGGTGAGTGTAGCTTCCACCTACTCTGCCACCATCTTATATCTCTGTAGTTATTTCAATTTTATTTTTAAAGTATATTTTATTGGTTATGCTATTACAGTTGTACCATCTTTTCTCCCTTTATTCCCCTCCACCCTGCATCCCCCTCCTACCAGCATTCCCTGCCCCCAACCCTTAGTTCATGTCCATGGGTCATATCTATAAGTTCTTTGGCTTGTCCATTTCCTATACTATTCTTAACCTCACCCTGTCTATTTTGTACCTAACAAGTATGCTTCTTATTCCCTGTACCTTTTCTCCCATTCTCCCCACTTCCCCTCCTCACTTCCCCTCCCCACTGATAACCCTCCCTGTGATCTCCATTTCTATGATTCTGTTCCTGTTCCAGTTGTTTGCTTAGTTTGGCTTTGTTTTTTTTTTTTTTTTTTAGATTCAGTTGTTGATAGTTGTGAGTTTGTTGTCATTTTACTGTTCATAGTTTTTGATCTTCTTTTCCTTAGATAAGTCCCTTTAACATTTCATATACTAAGGGCTTGGTGATGATGAACTCCTCTAACTTGACCTTATATAGGAAGCACTTTATCTACCCTCCCATTCTAAATGATAGCTTTGCTGGAGAGAATAATCTTGGATGTAGGTCCTTGACTTTCATGACTTTGAATACTTTTTTCCAGCCCCTTCTTGGTTGTAAGGTGTTGTTTTTTTGTTTGTTTGTTTGCTTGTTTTTTAAAAATCAGCTGATAGTCTTATGGGCACTCCTTTGTAGGTGACTGTCTCCTTTTTTCTTGCTGCTTTTAAGAATTTCTCCTTATCTTAATCTTGGCTAAAGTAATTATGATGTGCCTTGGTGTGTGCTTCCTTGGGAGCAACTTCTTTGGGACTCTGTGAGCTTACTGGGCTTCATGAAAGTCTATTTCCTTTCCCAGATTGGGGAAAATTCTCCTTCATTATTTGTTCAAATAAGTTTTCAATTTCTTGCTCTTTCTCTTCTCCTTCAGGCACCCCCATGATTCGGATGTTGGGATGTTTAAAGTTGTGTCAGAGTTTTCCAAAGCCTCTCCTCATTTTTTGAATTCTTGTTTCTTCATTCTGTTTGGGTTAAGTGTTTATGTGTTCCTTCTGCTGCAAATCATTGATCTGAGTTCTGGTTTTCTCCCCTTCACTGTTGGTTCCCTGTATATTTTCCTTTCACTTTGCATAGCCTTCATTTCTTCCTTCATTTTGTGACCAAACTCAATAATTTCTGTGAGCATCCTGATTACTAGTATCTTGA
Organism: Tonatia bakeri; assembly: GCA_004024845.1. NCBI lineage: Eukaryota > Metazoa > Chordata > Mammalia > Chiroptera > Phyllostomidae > Tonatia > Tonatia bakeri. The sequence continues at coordinate 51,466 of PVIA01009363.1, read as the reverse complement.
ACTCTGCATCTGATAGGTTGGCTATCTCCTCGTGGCTTAGTTCTCTTTTTGGAATTTTGATCTGTTGTTTCCTCTGGGCCATATTTATTTGTCTCAGTGCACCTGTTACATTGTATGGGGAGAAGCCTTAGGTATTTGCCAGGGTGTGGCAACCCATTTTGCTGTGTTGTGGTGCTGTACATGGGGGAGGGGTCAGAGAGGGAATAATGCCACTTACTGAGCTCTCAGCTAGCTTTCAGTAACTTCCTCTGCTACCCACAAACAAATTGGGCCCTTCTGGTACTGATTCCCATGTGGGCATGTTTGTGCACTTTCTGGGACCTGTGGGTTTCTCCAATGAACCCTCCTGTGAAGCTGGGAGTTTATCCTGCCACTGCAATCCCCACAGGTTTTTACAGCCAGAGGTTTTGAGAGTTTATATATCCACGCTGGAACCCTGGGTTGTATGGTCTGTCTCACTCCCTAGTTGTTCCTTCTAGTTTATCCACACAGAAATGTGGGACCACCAGCTCTGCCAGCTTCCACCTTGCCATGAGTCCTCTCCTCCCCAGCTTCCCATCTCTGCCTCTTCTACCAGTCTGGATGAATGTTTCTTCTTTAACTCCTTGGTTGTTGTACTCTCATATAGTTAAATTTTCTGGAAGTTCTGGTTATTTTTTATTTTTATATTTCTTGTTGCCCTTCTTTTGGTTATGTGAGGAGGTAAAGTGTATCTACTTATACCTCCATCTTGGCCAGAAGTTGGACCTCTCTATTTTATTATAATTTAAAAATTAAATAATGTATACTAAACTCATTGAATTGTACATTTAAATGAGTGAATTTTATATAAGTTTTGTCTCAATAAACTGTTTTTAAAAATTATAGAAAATACAACATTAACTTGAAAGCCAAGTTTTAGATTAGTAAAACCAGGCTTCTAGAGGAAAAACGGAAGTTTTGAGTTTTAAAAGTCTAAATTAAATAAGGAAAATATGGAGTTTATGACATACTCAATAAATTGGAAAGTAGGTAAAAAGCCACACTAGCCACCCTGGAGGCCAGATAAGAGCCAAGGAGGAGAGGAGTAAAGGAGGAGTCAGACAGGTTCCCTACTCTTCAAATGGGGGAGGGATGATGGGACTCCTAGATGCTTGATGATACCATAGCAGAAGAAATAATGTCTCACTTCCCAGGGTGTAGCATAGGGATGATGAATCTAAGAGTAGCCCACATTTAGCTTAGTATTGGTGTGATAGAATAGCAGTGAGTTCTCGAGGAGGCAGGAACTGAGAGAAATCTGAGTGTCCCCAGGCGGATGGAAGGAGAGAAACTGACTCTTCCAATAGCCCTATAATGGCATAGTGGAAGAGGGTGAGGGAGAGAGGGAGACAGATAGAGAATGGGAGAATAAATGTGTCAGAATAAGTACAGAGTCAAGACTGCAGAGAATGCAGAAATCTTGTGATCTGGATGAGGGGATGCTACAGCAAATGTTGCTGAGGATTTTGATGGTTACATTTCAGATATGCTAATGTGGAGGGGAAAGACTACTTGACATCTGAACAGTGGATGTCTGGAAGTGATCATGATGATCTGGGGTTAGATGGCTGCCCCTGATGCCATGATACCATGCAAACTCCCCAGAACTTGGAAAGATGTAATGAAAAATGACTAAGAAACCATGAAATTTGCCTGAATTTATCTGATGTATCTTTTCTACCATGTGGTAAAAATGGGGTGTCAGTTATAGGAATATATAGAAAGTTATGTTTTTGCAAAATTCAGTTAATCACCTGTGAAAATATAGCTCTATCATAAAGCCATCTTGTAAGAAAACAGGAATAAGACACAGTAAAAGCATGAATCATTAGAGTTCTCTGGATTTTGAAAACTTTCTGAGGATTTATCTTAAGACTTATTTTTTTCACTTGGAAAAAATTTTCTAATCAGTCTCAATATAACTTTTCAGCCCTGAGCAGTACAGTTTAGAAATTATCCTTGAATCATTTAAAGAATGTAGGACTTACAGATTTCACTAGTGATCACTAAGAGGAATGTAGGCCAAAAATTTGAGAGTCATTCTTGGCTCTTCCCTTTTGTTCACAAATTTTATCTGAACCATCAGCAAATTCTGTGACTCTGCTTCCAAAGTATATCCTAAATCTGACCACTTTACACAGTCTTCATCATTATAACTCTAGTTGTATTTAAGAACAGGGGAAAGAAAGGTAAGGGGCAAGCAAAGGGACACAAAGAGAGGACTCATGGGCACAGACAATGAGGGATTAACTGTGGAAGTGGGGGGCACAGGGTATGGGTGAGCAATGGGGGAAAAGGCAGGACAACTCTAACTGAACAACATTAAAATTTTAAACAACAAAGAAAAAAAGAATTCCATTCTTCAGCCACACTGGTCTTCTTCCTATCCCTTAAATATGCCATGATTGTTCCTACGCCAGGACATTTGCACTAGTTATTCCTTTTGTTTGGAACTCTTCCTTCCAATTTTCACATGGCTGTATCTTGTCATTCAGGCCTCTATGAAAATGTTACTTCCTTAAAAAGCTTTTCCTCCCAAACTTCCAGTTAAAACAGTGCTCTCTAACTCTGTCATTCTCTATCATAATACTCTATAGTACTTATTGGTACCTGAAATTATTTTATATGTGTACTTGTTTACGTGTTTATTGTTTGCCTCCTAACAGAATGCAAGCCCCTTGAAGGTAGGGATTCTGTCATGTTTTCCCTATTGTATTTTTGGTGCCTAACTCGGTATGTTAGACCTGGATATTTACTTACTAATTAAAATGTAGAATATGAATCTGACCACAGGACATCACCTAGTAGCCTTTAAAAAATTCGTGTCAAGATTTTGTTTGTGTGAATTGCCTTTTCCTTTCAAAAGTGGAGTGCAACCAAGCATTCCAGCTGCTTGAATATTCTTATTAGTTCAGTTTTAGTAGGTTGAAATTTTACTTGATCCTATGGTCAAGTTTTTAGACTTCTGTATGGTGATGAAGGACAATTGTAAGTGGTTTGTCAGGTGAGTGCAAGGAAAGTCTAATTGAACAGATGGGCCCCATTCCTCTACCTGGAAAGCTATTAGGTGATTTGACTTTGTCAGACAAGAAAAGAAGTGAAATCCTGAGATGAGTTCCTCTAGGGAAGAGAGTTTCAGAATTCTCACAAAGATCTGGGAGTCCTGTTAATTACCTTGGTGCTGTCTGAGAGAGTTGGCAGCCTCAAAGAAAATAAAGACTTAACCCCCTTAGGCTTTCTGAACTGTGAAATGCTCTCATAAGCAAGTAGGTTATCTGGGAGAATTAAAGGAGATGGGCTAATGAAATCCATATGGTTGGTTAGTTTGGGCAGATGGCCTGCATGCCACCTTGGAAGAACCTGAAGTTTCCAGGTGGCCTTCAAGGGCAGCTCTAAGTTGCACATATTGAAGCTTTTGAATACACAGGCCACAAAAAATGGCTAAAGATGGATTGACTAGGACATGAGGTCACTAGTAATATTGCATAATGGGGGTAGAAATGGGATCAGAAGGATAAAATAGGATATAAGTGAGCTTCCTTTCTCCTCCAAAGCCAGAAAAGAAAACCCACCTCTTTTTCACTGAGCCAGAGAAGATAATTTATTTTATTTCATTTATTTTATTTTATTTTTAAGTAGTACCCCTCCCTCACATCTCCACAGAGCCTTGTCTGAACAGTCTTTTTTTCCCTTAATTTTTGTTATTTTTAAAGATTTTATTTTTTTTTTATTTTTAGACAGAGGGGAAGGGTGGGGAAAAAAGGGAGAGAAACATCAATGTGTGGTTGGCTCTCGAGTGCCCCCTACTGGGGACCTGGCTTGCAACTCAGGTATGTGCCCTGATTGGTAATTGAACCAATGAGCCCTTGGTTCCCTGGCTGGTGATCAATCCACTGAGCCACACCAGCCAGGTTAGACCTAGAGGGTATTATGCTAACTGAAATAAGTCAGTCAGAAAAAGAAAAGTATGTTTTACTTATATGTTGAATGTAAAGAACAAAATAAATGAACAAACAAAATAGAAACAGACTCACTGATGCAGAGAACAAACTCATGTTTGCCAGAGGGGAGAGGAGTTGAGGAGCTGGGTGAAAAAGGTGAAGGTATTGAGAAATATAAATTGGTAGTTAAAAAATAGTCATGGGGATAAAAAGTACAGCATAGGGAATATAATCAATAATATTGTAGTAACTATGGATAGTTCTAGGTGGGTACTTGAAATATTGGGGGATCACTTTGTAATGTATATGATTGTCTAACCACTATGCTGTACACTTTAAATAATGTTGAATGTCAACTGCAATTGAAAAATAAAATTTTAAAAAAGAAGGACAAATTGGTAGCTACAAAATATTCTCATGGGGATGTAAAGTACAGCATAGGGAACAGGGTCAATAATATTGTAATAATCATGTATGGTGTCACATGGGTATTAGAGTTACTGGGGGTGATCACTTAACAAGTTATATAAATGTCTAATCACTACCTTGTACACATGAAACTAATATTGTATGTCAACTATAATTTAAAAATAAATAAAAGCAAACAATATTAATGTCATATGTAATTGTATATAGGTACTGGGGTCTTTGGAAGATGGTCAGGTCATGACAGCAGAGTAATCATGAATTGGACTAGTGTATTGATAAAAGAGACCACAGAGCTTCCTAACCACTTCTGCCGTGTGAGGACCTACGTACGAATCAGCAATCTGCAGCCTTGAAGAGGGTTTTCACTAGAACCAAAACATGCTGGTACCCTGAACTTGGACTTTCAGCCTCCAAAACTGTGAGAGATAAATTTCTGTTGTCAGTAAGTCACCAAGTTTGTGGTAGTTTTTTCAACTTTATTGAGGCATAATTGAAAATAAAATTTCAAGATATTTAAAGAAAAAAGAAAGAATGCTGTCAGCTGATATCTTGAAATGCATTTTATTATGTTATATTTTTGGTTTACTAAGAGTCTGTGTCAACAATGGATATTGAGCTTTTAATCAATGCTTCACTGGAATCTGTGAAGAAAACTATGACTTTTTTTCCTTTTGGTCTACTGTATAAAGATTGCATTAGTAGATCTTATAGAACTACAAAAAAGAAACTATAATCATCCCTGAATAATAGAGGTCTACTATATTTGGGCATTCATAGTTTTAGTGATATCTTCATTATCTTTGACTTCTTATCTTGGATCCTCTTGAGGCTTTCAGTGCATGGAAAAATATTTAAAAGTATGTATAAGTTTCATTTTCTAATTGATCCATCAGGGGAATAAAAACTAAAATCAACCAGGAGATGATACGGATTCCTTAACATCTGCTGCACTAGAGGCTTGATTCATGCATAACATCCCATGTTTCTGTGAATATTCACACCAGAAAGGCACTGAGATGGATGGGACAGAGGACCCTGAGTCCAATCTGGACTCAGAGCATCAATCTGGGCTCAGAGTTCTAGCTCTTCCCCATTGAGCTGAGTGAGGACAATGACATCTTGCTTCAGGTGTTTCCTCTCTGAAGGAGGTGTAATAATTCATCTTCAGGTTGTATTGCAGGATTGTTGTGTGAATTGGATGTGGTAACGTATGTGAATAGGCATTGAAAATTGACAGCCCACTATATTGTGAGCTCTCAGAAGGTAGAGACCATTTCTGTTTTACTCATCACCAAGGTGACCTTCTTGTTGGGGTTATGGAGTATCTTTAACCCTACTGTTATTCACCATGGAGCAGACTATAGATTGGCACATGCTGGGAAGTAGCTCTGTAGAAATAAACACTGTCAACTGTCTGGATGAATGATCATCTAGATCTCTGAGATGCCTATGTTAAAAATCATGAAATTATAATTGGCATACAGTAGTGTATAGTTTCAGGTGTACAACATAGCAATTCAACATTTTCATATCTTATCATGTGACCACCACTCTAAGTCTAGTAACCATCTGTCACTATGCCAATATATAAGTCAATCTATCCCCCAAATAACCTCCAAATATGGTGAAAAAATGGTCTAGGTATTTTCATGTGAATTGGTAAAAAACAGAAATTTAATTTTGTTTATAGAGATGGATCCTCAGTGCTTAGTCTGGAGCATTGCACATAGAGCATACCCAAGGAGAGTTATGGAAAGAGTGAAAAATAATAAATTAAGAATACCTCAGGCATTATCATTAGCATGCCTTTGTTGTTACATTTTATCCTTTCTCTTGGAAATAGACATTAGGTGTGTTGTCAGTTGTGTGCATAGTTATCAGGTCAACTTAACTCTTTTGAAAAGTGTTCTTTCTACCCAGCTTGAGACTTGCCTAAAAGGAAGACCTATGGAACCATAGATCACTGGAAGCTGAGGGAATGGAAAGGCCAATAGCTGTCTGAATATATCTTTCCCTCTTCCAGAGGCCTGTTTGGTCAGGCCTCAGCATCCCTCACCTTGTACCTGCCTTTCTACCTCCAGTCTTGACCTATAGGGTCCATGGTAATACAGTATATGTCATAGAAAGTAAGGGGTTTTTCTTGATAAAGCAGCATCAAAACATCAATGTCAGCATTAAGGAAAACAATTTTTCCATTTTGATATTGCCAAATAGTATGTCTCTGATCTACCATTCCTTGGTATCAACTTGTCTGTTATCATTGCTAGTATGTGTTCCCTACCTAGTAGATGGTTTGGATGTGTTTTCGAACATTTGGTCACATCATATGTGTCTTCAAATCAATTAAATTTGTTTGCAGTTGTCTAGGTATATTGTTTGTCAAGATCTCTAATTCATCATAGTGTTTGGTGAGAAATTTTATAACAAATCTTTTACAGTTTGACATGTTTACTAAGGATAGAGGATAGGTTAAGGGGTAGGGGAGGTCTGTTGTGTACTTAGCTCAGTTGTAATAAAGCTTAGAGATCATGTCAAAGTGTTAATATACTTAGCATAGGTGCATTTGTCAGGAGATTTTTTTCCTTTTCCCATATTATTCAAAAGCCCTATAATAGATAACCAATGAATGCTGAAATATGGACTTCAACTGAAAATGCTTGTGTATGTATATAAGACAGATTGTAAATGTGTAAACAATCTGAATGCTATTAGTAGGTACTGCTTCCCAAATCACTTTGGGAGGGCTCTTCTTTTTGCTGTATGCATTCTAAAAATTAAAAATTAAAATAACCAATGACAACAGTAATAGTTAAAGTCTAGTGTTGAGACAAAAACATTCTCCATGAGTAATTCACCTGTGCTTCATGGGGCTGACAATGATGCAACTCAAAAGACAGGATATTTCCCTTAATTGTCTCCAGACAAAGTTAAGTTCTCCTGTCCTGCCTAGGGCACTATAACTCCACTCTTCTCTTTTTATGTTTATTTTCTTAAAGGGGTTTAAATTAGTATTAAACATTTTATTTTATTTTTATTTTTATGTATATATGTATATATGTATGTATTTATTTTAAACATTCATTTGAAAAAAAAACCCCTCATTTTATCCTCTGAACTATCTTCAGTGAGGATAAGTATCTGGGAAAAAAACACCAAGCATTGTAGTTGGCTTCTAATATTTCTAGGGATCTGAAGGCAGAGGGACTTTGGAATGCTTTTTATCCCAGTGTTACTATTTAACACGAATCTGCATCAGGTTAAATTTCCAAAACCTCGTGGAGAATGATCATTTCGGTGCAGCTTTGCAAATCATCGTGGCATTTCTCTGGGCAATTACAATAAAACTGTCAACTTGTTTTTTAGCCTGGAGTGCCTCCATCTCTGGTTAGGACATTTAGTTTTGGAGCTGCTGTCTAAGGAAATCAGTTTTCAAGTCAAGAGGGTTATTGGTAATATTTCAGATGTCTCTTTCAGCTGCATGCATTTTGTTCGCTCCCTGCCTGCCTTTCCTGAAGGAACGTCCTTCTGTGCCAGTGACTTTATGTGATTTGCAAGGTAACAGCTAAGGATAGCTCAGAAAATAAGAGAAATAAAGGAATCATTAAAAAATACCATCATTTAAATGGCAGCCTTACCCAGGACGAGTAAAAATGTCTGCAGGGCAATTAGGAAGGAATTTTATTTTATTTATTTCTCTCTCTTAGTGAAATAACTAGAGGGCTGACCCCAGGCTGTTTTACGGCATTACTATTTGGTCCCTGTGGTTTTACTATTGAGTGAGAATGGAAGGAAATGAGCTCATGTAATGTTTGTAAATGTTGCATGTGATCTTGTTTTATCCTGTAAAGTTTAGAAAGAGTACCATCAGGGGTTCCCAATTTTTTCATGTGTAGAGGAGTTACTGTTCTTAAAATTGCCTTGAGATTATTGAGGATTGAAGAGGAAGTGACATGCTACAGTGGTTAAGTCCCTGTGAGATAATGTGTTTTTGCTGGCTGTCTTCTCTAATCTCCAGGGCTCAAGGAGGGTGGAGTGGAGGAGCCAAAGAGAACAAATGGCTCCAAGACCAATTGTCTGGACCCCCCAGTATTATATGAATACCAAGCTTATCCTTTGTTAGATTTACATAACATTTTAGTACAAGTAGGCTAAAGAGTTGATTTTTCTATACTGCTCACTTCCACTCTTAGATCATTCTGTGCTGCCCTAAAGAATTTTCCTATGGAGTCCTAATGCTGTAACCAGCAACCAATTTGGGAAAAAGAAAAAGTGGCATGCATGGCAATTAGAAAATGATTTGCACTCCCCCATACCTAGAAATATCCAGCTCCTTCTCTGATCAGATTTTCAAAACAGCCCAATTTCCATACAAATTACTCATTGGCTGTAAAGGTCACTGAAAATTGGTGACTATTAGACATTGCAAATCAATTAGAATGTGGCAACAGCTTTGCTCAGAATTGAATATTGATTCAAATTATCTCCAATAATATGATCCTCTTTAATGAAACCATCATTGAATGGATTAGTAGCTGCTCTCCTGGTTTTTGGGAAAGAAAAAAAAATGTGTGGGGCATGGGGTCTAGGCATGGAGACAATGACTATTTGGTCACACTTTCAAGACTTTGTGCTAATCAATCTTCCCAGAGAGACTCCTTTGCCTGCAATTTGGATGAATGGCTTTTGAAAGCTTAATGGGAATTGATGCCATTTATTGATTACCATTTAAAGCACACCTTTCTAATTTCTAATCATTGTTGAAGGCAAATGCTTTCTAGTGAAACAAGTATTTCTTATCAGAGGGTCTAAGTCAGGTGTCTTGATAGCCTAAGTGGTCAATTACTTCATATAGCAACTTGATGAGTATTGGGATGGTAAACATAAGCTCTGTTGAAGTTTATACCAAACCACATTTCCATAGAGATTATGTGCTTGATACTCAGCAGACAGAAATCCCTAGCTTCCTGCCCTGAAATGTGTGAGTGATTTCATGGGGACAGGGATTATTTTCAGAGAAGATTCTGGGACTACTATAGCAGTGAGGATCCAGGCTAGGTTAGTTTCAGAGTGTCTTCATATCATTTTGATGCTTCCAATACTGGGCCTCTCTCCCTGGTTGGGGTTTATGATCTGCTCAGTTAACAGTAGTAGAAGTGAGATAAGGATAACCAGAGCCAATGAGAATTCTCAGAGGGTTTCAGAACTAACCCTTTCTCTTTCAAGGAATGAAAACAGTTTTAGTCATGCTGTAATTCCAAAAAACACACTCCTCTTGGTTTCCCATGAAATCATTGGGCCATTCTCATAATAATACATGTAGAAATATATTTCTTGCTGACTTCTTAAAACAAGCTGGTTTAAAACTAGCATCTCTTTACTCTGGACCTTTGAGGAAAAGTCAGTAATTATACCTGCCATCCGATAACTTGATTATTGGTTGGAGAGGGTGACTAAATGTTTCCTCTTTACCTACTACATAAGTAGTTTCTGGATCATTGCTACAACTGGTTACAGTGGTTACAGTAGCAGGCAGTGGTAATGTGTAGAGTAGGTTCATTTTCTATTCAACCACTATATATTCCTGGTTGGGGCAACTGAAAAAAAAAACATTTGAGTTCTTAAACACTCTACTGATAGCCTTTCTTATAGTCCAGTTGCTGCAGAACAAAGATCGTGATTGTTTATGTAAAGGTGGCTAGTCCATCATAATATTCTTTTATAATTTTCTGCCTCTATCTCCTTTCATTTTTCTTCTTGACAGTATTCATGTAGCTTTATTAACTTTTGCTAGGAGTTAGCCTACAGGGGGGCTGGAGGGGGGAATAAGTCTACTCATGAAATTAAAACAATTATCAGCTTCCTTGAAAATTGAATTATCAGCATGCACATGAATACTTGAAATAACTGTAATACATTTCAACAGAAAACCAACGTCTAAAATAGAATATGTAATTTTATAGTCCATCAGTCTTCAGAGTCTTGGACAGAGTCAATTACCTAACTTCTGTGAACTGCTGAGACACAAAATCACTGCTTTTGTAAAAGGTGGAAAGGAGAATAGATATTACTTAGTTCAATCCTCTCATTATTCAAGGAAGGGGACCAAAGCTGACAGAAGTTAAATGACATACTCAGGGACAAACAATCACTTTCTGATGGGGTTGGAATTCAAACCTGGGAGTTCAAGCTTAGAGCTCTTGGCATGCCACTTATTATGTCATGTATGAGTTTTAGGTCTGAAGGACAATAAAGTAAGTCACCAAGCAAAGAGTGCTATATTTAAGATACTCTGCCTTGATAACATTTCCAGTCTTTCTATCCCTCCCTTAAAAGCACTGTGAATTTGCGTTTGTAAGAAGATGATAAAATAAAAACCAGCAGGCTCAGTTAAATGTAAAGAACTTACTCTGAAAAATTCTTTTGTTGATCCAGAGTCCAGGGTCCCATATGCAATTTCAGTCTGCTTAGCTAAGTCTTCAGCACTCTCTATGGGAGAAACCATCCTCTCCACAGTCAGGAAAGCAGCGAGATTGGCGGTATAGGAAGAAATTATAATCAGGGTGAAGAACCACCAAACCCCTCCAACAATGCGCCCAGAGAGTGACCTACAAAATAAAACAAAGACAAATCTAGACTCAGAGTGGCTGGATTTCAGTTTAAGTAGTCCTCATCTTTATTTCTGGAAAGAGAAGTGGTTTCAGTGTAGCTGATGAAGGAGGGAAGTACATGATGTCAGGGAATTAACACATCAAACAAAAGTAACCCATTAACAACCCATGTTATGATGGCATATGATGATGATACATTACTCAATGCTGTTTAGGTCTATACAGGTTTCAAAGCAGGATTTTTTTAAAGATTTTATTTATTTATTTTTAGAGAGGGAAGGGAGGGAGAAGGAGAGAGAGAGAGAAACATCAATGTGAGGTTGCTGGGGGCCGTGGCCTACAACCCAGGAAATGTGCCCTGACTGGGAATCGAACCTGCGATGCTTTGGTTCGCAGCCGTGCTCAATCCACTGAGCTACGCCAGCCAGGGCTCAGGATTTTTTTTTTTTATTGCAGGAAACTAAATATTTTTTTACCAGCTCCAGATTATATATAGTAATTGTACTTATTGGATTCTCTTTCTGTGAGCCTTGCTGGGCCACCCACACCTTTGGAAGACTGTTGCATTTCCTTTAAGGCACAGGTGGCAAACACAAGACCCACAGACCGAATCTGGCCCTCCACCTTGTTTTATTCAGCCTGGCACCTTATTTCTACCTGGCAGCAGCACTGAGCTCTTGCTTAACTGTTAAGGAGTGGTTACATTTATACAGTCCTAACATCACATTCAGCCCTTTGAAGGCAACCGTGAGGCTAATGTGGCCAATGGTGGAAATGAGTTTGACAACCCTGCTTTAAGGCATGTGCTTCTCAGGTTTGCCTGCATAGCAGATTCACCTGGGATCTTTTTAAAAAAAATCTCATGCTCAGGTCCACTAAAGACCAGTTAACTAAAAACCTGGGAATTAGACCCAGACATGTATATTGTTTGAAGCTCACCAAGTGATTACAATGTGCAGCCAAGGTTGAGAACTACTGATGTAAGGTGTTGCCACGGGAGAAAAAGTCACAAATGTTTACATAATTGAAGAGAAATGGCTAGGTGCTGGTAAACAGTCTTCACTTTGAGTTTAATAAATTTAATAGAAACATTGCCATTTTGTGGAGCTGTTCACCCATGAGGCAAGAAGCCATAAGACGATAGTTATTATTATCTTTATATAAATGGCTAGTGGGGCCCAGGACCTTAGATCCTTTCTTTTTACTGAACCTTAGCATATAGGACAGCCTCAAGTGAAGTAGAAAACTACTTGTATAACAGGATTTTAGAGGCAGCAAAAAGTTGGCCTCCCCCATCCACCTCAATAACCAACCAAACAAAATCGCCCTCACAGATCTACCATAGAAATTCTTGCTATTGGGCCCTAGCTGGTGTGACTTAGTGGATTGAGTGCTTGCCTGCAAACCAAAGGGTTGCTGGTTCGATTCCCAGTCAGGGCACATGCCTGGGTTGTGTGCCAGGTCCCCAGTAGGGGGCATGTGAGGGGCAACCACACATTGATGTTTCTCTTCCTGTCTTTCTCCCTCCTTTCCCCTCTCTAAAAATAAATACATAAAAATCTTAAAAAAGAAATCCTTACTATTGGGACCACCTTCTGCATTTTCTTCAGGAATATGGTAAATAATATTGTAATAACTATGAATGGATGGTGTCAAGGGAGCACTAGACTTACTGGAGGATCACTTTGTAAGTTATATAAATGTATAACTGCTATGCTGTACATCTGAAACTATATAATATTGCATGTCAATTGTAATTAAAAAAATAAAAAAGTAACATTTGATTTCAACAGCACCCATTACCACATTATCTTGGATTAGTCTATCCAGTTAGTAGTGAATGGGACAAAAGATGGGTAAGTTTTAATAAGGAAAAATTTTGTTCTTAAATGTAACTATGCATTAGCATTACCTGAGGTGTTCATTAAAATATAGATTTAGAATATCTGAGTGCTCACGAATCTGCAGTTTTTAAAAATTTATTTTTCAGTTATAGTTAGAATACAACATTACATTAGTTTTAGGTGTGCATGATAGTGATCAGATATATACCTTGTGAAGCTATCACCATGATAATTAACTACCCACCTGGCACCACATATAGTTATTATAATATTTTTGACTATATTCTCTATATTTTACTTCACATTTCTTTGACTACTTTTGTAACTGGCAGTCTGTGTTTCTTAATCCCCTTCACCTTTCTCACCCATTCCCTCACCCCTTAAGCATCACTGATGATTGCTGTGGTCTGTAGACCCAAGTGAGAAATACTGTTTTTCTATCAGTGATCCTCAACTCTGCTTACCCATCAATATTATCTGGGGAACTGGAGACAAAATAAAGCAAAACAACAACAAGCCATGCCTAGGCTCCACCCCAGACTAATTAAATCAGAATCTTTGGGGGTTTTATCTAAGCAGCAGCATTGTTATAAAGCTGTGGTGCAGCCAGGATTTTGAGTCATGAATGCTACTCAGGGAGAGGGTATGTGGGTAGTTAGGGGCAGTGTGAGGGCATTGAATGCTCAGTAATGGGTAATAGTTTGTACTGAGGAAACTCCATCTCCTTCACAATTTTGCTGAAGGCTGGCTTTGTCTACAGAAATGAAAATCTGGTTGCTAGGTTTTATAAAACATTTCTACATTATCCCTAGGATAGTTCTGCTCTGTGGCAGAGCTTCATCCTGGTTAGGCTATGTTCTCTCATGACCGGAAAAGCTCAAAGAAAGAAAACCCACTCTGTCATAAAGTCAAGAATAGGCTTAGGAGCCAGGCTCTGTGGGAAGAGGGCAGTTCTGGGCTGAAAGCTTGCAGATTAAGTTCTTTGTTTGTACTTGCATTTTTCCACTTTGAAGCAAATTTAAATTTCTTTGTTCCAAGACAACCTTTTATTTGTCTCTGAAAAATTCAGTTGTTTCAGATTTTACACTCTGATCAAATAATTTTGGGAAGTGTTTTGATAGTGTTCCCTATTTATTGACTCTAACAAAAGTACTTGGTTTTTTAAAGTCTGTAAGTCCTATTGGTCCCTAGATGCCTGAAACAATACTTAATTATTTGTGACATAATCACGTTTAGGTTTTTGGATGTGAAAATTTTCTTTGTGACAGATTTTTCTAACTAATAGTTGTATTCTCTTAGGATTTCACCTTAGAACATCTTGCTTTTAATCAAAACAAACAAGCAAGCAAAATATAACCAGAGACATTGAAATTAAGAACAATCTGACAGTAACCAGAAGGGAGGTGGGAGGGGATAATGGGGAGAAGGGTTTTCAGGAACAACTATAAAGGACATATGGATAAACCCAAGGCCGGGGGGGGGGGCAGTGGGCAGGAAGCAAGGGAGAGAGGGGGTTGGCTGGGGTGGGGCAGGAGTGGTGGTGGGGTAAATGCAGACAACTGTAATCAAACAACAATAAAATAATTTTAAAAAAAGTGAAAAAACATGTGGATGAGTGAGAGTTTGTCACATTTCCAAATGCTAAGTTTACAGAATATTTCAATTATGAATTCAGATCTTTCAGAGTCTTTTGTCATTGTTGCCATATACATTTAATATATCCTTGACTGATCTGATTTTGGAAATAATTTAATGTATAAAAGACTAATGCTCCCAAGTAGCATCTGTAGTAATAGGGCAGTAAAAATGGTAACAATAATCGCTAACACTAACTTAGCACATCCTATGTGATAGATTCTGTTCTAATTGCATTACATGTGTCAACTCTTTTAATCCTCCATCCTTACAGTTAGGTACTATTTTACAGATAAGAAAATGGAGGTATTTTACAGATAAAGAAATTGAGGTACAGGGAAGAGAAATAAGAAATAAATAATCTATACTTATACAATAGGACAGAAATGCCCATACTTTTGTAGGACATAATGCTCATATTTTGTATAAGGAAGTCGAGAATGGTGTGCAAATTATAGAAGGTGCAATTTTTCTGTAAGTACTGAGAGTACAATTGCAGAAAAGCTAACATGTATGTATAATTATTGCTTGTTATCTGTTGTTCATTTGGAATGAAACTGTGAACTTCATTCTAACTTGGAATGATGGGATTTTACTGAGACCAAGAGGAACCTGATTTTGGAGTATTTCCAGAATCATGGTTTGGTATGGAAAGGAATGTTTCTGCTGCTGAAGATACTAATAGTTTTTATGCATGTCCTCTTGAAATCTGGAGAGTACAGTAATATATGGAAATTAGACTTGTGCCATTCTGTTGAGAGTAATGAACTATAGCTGTGTCTGTATGATCTAAAATCAAGCCAGCACACCATAATCTGGCTGTTCTGGCTGCCTTAATAACTGGCTTAGACAATCATGGGCTTGATCTGTGTTATTTATCTGAGATTGGCTATTGACATGACTGAAAATAAACCCAAATTCAAAATGGTCATTTTTGTAACCTCTCGTCTACATGACTATTGACTTTGGCAATTACATGGTTACTATTATGCTATACCTATGAATATGAAGAACTTTGGTAAATATCCACATAGAAAAGGTGTAATAGTATTCATAAGCCTCAGCATAAAAGGAAAAAGGAGCTTTTTTAGAATCAGTGTTAAATGTACAAACTTGATTCAACATTTTCTCCTTAAGACAATAGTAGCTTTGACAAGAGTATTGGTGAAATTTCTACCACTTTCTTCCCATGTATGGAATGGACACCTAAATCCTTTCACTGAGATAAGGTGCAGTGGAACTCATAGGGAAGAATCTCTATAAGAAATTTCACATTTCCTTTTTGTTATTAGTGAAACTAGAATCATTTAAACCCACCTTTCACGTAGAGACTACATAAAAGGTGACCTATGGGTCAGCCCCATCACATTTTTAAAAGGATCTATTAAAACAACATAAAACTTTATAGTTGAGTTAAGAAGATTTGTCATTTTCCAGTATCTTTCCCTCCATTAATGCAGCTTAAAAATGTTTAATGTTCCTTTCAAATACTTTTAAATTTTTTTATTGAATTTATTGGGGTGACATTGGTTAACAAAATTATGTAGGTTTCATGTGTACAATTCTATAATACATCACCTGTATATTGTATTGTGTGCTCACTACCCCAAGTCAAGTCTCCTTCCATCACCATTTATGTCCTCTTTATCCTCTTACCCTCTTCTATCTGCCCCCACTTCCCTTTCCCTCTGGTATTCACTATACTGTTGTCTGAGTGTTGTTTCTTTGCTTAATCCCTTCACCCTTTCCACCCAGCCCTACAACCAACCACTCTCCCCTCTAATAGCTGTCAGTCTGTTCTTTATGAGTCTGTTTCTATTTTGCTTGCTAGTTTGGTTTGTTCATTAGATTACACATTTAAGTGAAATCATATGGTACTTGTCTTTTAATGACTGGCTTATTTCACTTGGCATAATACTTTCCAGGTCCATCCATGCAAAAAGTAGGGGTTTCTCCTTTTTTTTACAAGTGAGTAGTATTTCATTGTGTAAATGTCCCATAGTCATTTTATCCACTCATCTACTGATGAGCAGTTGGGCTGCTTCCAAATCTTGGCTGTTGTAAATGATGCTGCAGTGAACATAGAGGTTTGCATATTCTTTTGAATTAGTACTTCAGGTTTCTTTGAATATATTCCCAGAAGTGAAAACACTGGATCATAAGGCAGTTCTAGTTTTAATTTTTTGAGGTGTCTCAATACTGCTTTCCACAGTGGCTGTACCAGTCTGCATTTCCACCCACACTACACTAGGGTTCCCTTTTCTCCACATCCTTGCCAGCAGTTGTTGTTTGTGGATTTATTGATGATAGTCATTCTGGCAGGTGTCAGGTGATATCTCATTGTGGTTTTAATTTGCATCTCTCTGATGATTAGTGATGTTGAACATCTTTTCATATGTTCATTGGTTATGTGTATGTCCTCTTAGGAGAAGTATCTATTAAAGTCATTTGCCCATTTTTGAATTAGACTGTTTGGTTTTTGTTGGTATTGATTTTTATAAATTCTTTATAAATTTTGGATAGTAATCCCTTATCAGATGTATCATTGCTGAATATGTTCTCCCATTCAGTGGGTTGTTTTTTACATGTTGTTGATGGTTTCCTTTGCTGTGAAAACCTTTTTAGTTTGATGTAGTCCCATTTGTTTATATTTTCTTTTGTTCCTTTGCCCAAGGAGGTATATCAGTAAAAATACTGCTATGAGAAATATATGAGATTTTACTGCCTATATTTTCTTCTATGACTTTTATGGCTTTAAGTCTAACATTTAAGTCCTTAATTAATTTTGAGCTTATCCTTGTGCATGGTATAAGAACATGGTCTAGTTTCATTTTTTTCTGCATGTATCTGTCCAATTTTCCCAACACCATTTATTGAATAGACTGTCTGTACCCCATTGTATTTTTTTGTTTCCTTTGTCAAATATTAATTAACTGTAAGGGTGTGAGTTAATTTCTGGGCTCTGTATTCTCCCATTGACCTATATATCTGTTTTTATGCCAGTACTGGGCTGTTTTGATTACTATGGCATTATAGTATAGTTTGATATCAGGTAGTGTGATTCCTCCAACTTTGTTCTTTCTCAGGATTGCTGTGACTGTTCAGGACCTTTTTTCATGGTTTCATATCAATTTTTGGAATATTTTTTCTAGTTCTGTGAAATATATCATTAGTATCTCGATCAGAATTGCTTTGAATCTATAGAATACTTTGGTTTTTATGGCCATTTTAATGATGTAAGTTTTTTCTCCTGCAAAAAGATTTATTTTTTTCCATTTGGGCCATGGCATGGGAGAGGGCTACATGGTAGTCACAGTGATGCTTAATGGTTTCAGAGAGGCTTAGGCAGAAGTCAAATACCATGCAAATGCAGAGGGACCCCTCAAAGGCCTCGGTTCAAAAGTCTCCTAGTCATACTTGGGAATGAGCCTTTCAAAGAGATATTTGCCCATCCCAGCCTGGGGGCTGGCTAGCCTGCAGAAGTTAGTCAGGTGGTCACCCATCTTCCTGATGAGTTTCACCTCCTCATCCAGGAAGTGCTTCTGCAGGAAGCCACAGAGATTAGAGTCTGTGTGGGCAGAATCCAGGGCATGCAGGTCCAAAAGGGCCTGGTTCAGGTCCTTCTCCAAGGCCAAGGAGGCTTCTATGGCATCCTGAGTTTGCCTACTCATCTTGGGAAGATTTTGACAAGTCCTGGAGGAGAACATGGCCACTGTGCTGGTTTTGCAGCTTTCAGAGCTGCTCAGGGCCCTTGCACTTCTCAGCCAACTCTTGGAAGTGGCCCACACCCTCCAGAGCCACATTGTCATGGTTGATATAGAAGCAAAGGAGAAATAGTTGTAGGAGGCTCACAGATGTATGTTGGCTAGGTGGTTGACGGCATCCTCTACCTTAGTGGAATAATTCTGATGAATTTGGGAGCTCATGTTTTCTTGGCAATGAGGAGTTAAGGTCAAAAAATAATGTTGGCTGGTCTCAGAGGCTGAGGACGACTGAGGTGGTTTTGTTTTTTTCTGCTCTGATCTTTATTATTTCCTATCTTCTCCTCACTTTGGGCTTTGTGTGTTTTTTTTTCCTGATTTCTTTAAGTGTAAAGTTAGATTGTTGATTTATCTGAGATTTTTCTTGTTGCTTGAGGTAGGACTATAATGCTATGAATTCCCCTTTCAGGACTGCTTTTTCTGTGTCCCATAGATTTTGGGTTGTTGTGTGTTCATTTTTATTTCTTTCAAGATATCTTTTGATTTGTTCCTTGATCTTATTGTTAATCCATTCATTGTTTAGTAATGAGTTATTTAGCCACCATGTCTTAGTGCATTTTTTTCAATATTTTTCTTGTGATTCATTTCCAGTTTCATACCATTGCGATTGGAGAAGATGCCTGATATGATTTCAATCTTCTTAAATTTATTGAGACTTGTTTTGTGTTCACATGTAGTCTATCCTAGAAAACAATCCATGTGCATTTGAAAATTATGTATAGTCTGCTGCCTTGGGGTGAAATGCTCTGAGGATATTAATTAAATGTATTTGATCTAGTGTGTTATTTAAGGCCACTGTATCTGTGTTGATTTTTCTGTCTGGAAGATCTATCCATTGAAGTCAATGAGGTGTTAAAATCTCCTATGACCATACTACTGTCAATCTCTCCCTTTATGTCCGTTAAGATTTGCTTAACATAGTTAGGTGCTCCTATGTTGGGTGCATAAATGTTTATTAGGGTTATATCCTCTTGTTGGATTGTTCCTTTACCATTGTGTAGTATCTTTATTTGTCTCTTACTATAAAGTCTATTTTGCCAGATATAAGTATGGATATCCCTGCTTTTCATTTCAAATACTTCTGATGCACAACACAGATTTTGAGGTTAGCATAATGAAATGACAGTAAAATGCATAACAGTTAGCATTTTTTAAAATGCATTTTCCTTTAAATTGTCAGTTCTTTTAAAAAATATATTTTATTGATTATGCTATTACAGTTGTCCCATTTTTTCCTCCCCTTTCTCCCTCTCTGCCCTGTAACCCTTCAGCATTCCAACCCCCTTAGTTCATGTCCATGGGTTGTACATATAAATTCTTTGGATTCTCTATTTCCTATACTATTCTTAATCTCCCCGTCAGTTTTATGCCTACCAATTATGCTTCTTGATCCCTGTATCCTTTCCCCCATTCTCCCTCCTCCATTTCTGTGATTCTGTTCTTGTTCTAGTTGTTTGCTTAGGTTGGTTGTTTGATTTAGGTCCAGTTGTTGATAGTTGTGAGTTTGTTATCATTTTACTGTTCATACTTTTGATTTTCTTTTTTTTAGATAAGTCCTTTTAACATTTCATATAATAAGGACTTGGTAATGACGGACTCCTTTAATTTGACCTTATATGGGAAACACTTTACCTGCCTTTCCATTCTAAATGATAGCTTTGCCGGATAGAGTAATCTTGGATATAGGTCCTTGACTTTCATGACTCTGAATACTTCTTTTTAGCCCCTTCTTGCCTGTAAGGTTTCTTGTGAGAAATCAGCTGATAGTCTTATGGGCATTCCTCTGTAGGTAACTGTCTTCTCTTGCTTCCTTAAGATTCTCTCCTTATCTTTAGTCTTGAGTAATGTAATTATGATGTGCCTTGGTGTGTGCTTCCTTGGGTCCAACTTCTTTGGGACTCTCTCAGCTTCCTGGACTTCCTGGAAGACTGTTTCCTTTGCCATATTGGGAAAGTTTTCCACTATTATTTTTTCAAATAACTTTTCCATTTCTTGCTCTTCTTCTTCTCTTTCTGGCACCCCTATGATTCGGATATTGTAATGTTTAAAGTTGTCCCAGAGGTTCCTAAACCTTTCCTCATTTGTTTGAATTCTTGTTTCTTCATTCTGTTCTGGTTGAATGTTTATTTTTTCCTTCTGCTGCAAATCAGTGATTTGAGTCCCAGTTTCCTTCCCTTCACTGTTGTTTCCCTGTATATTTTTCTTTATTTCACTTTGCATAGCCTTCACTTTTTCCTCTATTTTGTGACCACACTCAACCATTTCTGTGAGCATCCTGATACCAGTGTTTTGAACTCTGTATCTGATAGGTTGGCTATCTTTTCATTACTTTCTTCTGTTTTTGGAGTTTTTATCTGTTCTTTCATTTGGGCCATGTTTCTTTGTCTTTGTACACTTGTTACATTATAAGGGGTGCAGCTTTAGGTATTCACCAGGGAGGGGCAACCCTCTTTGCTGCTTTGTGGCACTGTCTGTGGGGGAGGAGTAAGAGAGGGAACAATGCCACTTGATAGCTTGCTGTGCTCTAATCCCACTTTCTGTCACTTACCTCACCTCCCACAAGCAAATTGTGCCCTTTTAGGTGCTGGTTCCCAGGTGGGTCAGCTTGTGTATGTTTTCTAGGATCCCATGATCCTCTTCAATGGACTCTCCTGTGAGAGTGGGTGTTTCTCCTGCCATTGCAATCCCTGCATGATTTTACAGCCAGAGTTTTTGAGGCTTTATTTCCCTGTGCTGGAACCCTGGGTTGTGGGGTTTGTCTCACTCCCCAGTTGTTCCTCCTGACTCATCCATATGCAAATGTGGGAAATCCTGCCTGCCTGCCTCCACTTTGCCCACCTGGTCTGCCACCTTGCTGTGCATCCTCTCTGCCCTAGCTGCCTGTCTCTCACCCTCCTACCAGTCTGGATGAATGTTTCTTCTTTAACTCCTTTGTTGTCAGGCTTCCATGTAGTTTGGTTTTCTGGCAGTTCTGGTGTTTTTTTTTTTTTTTAAAGTTGGTTGTTATCCTTTTTTTTGGTTGCACAAGGAAGCTAAGTGTTTCTACCTACGCCTCCATTTTGGCTAGAACTCTAAATTGTGTCCTAAAAATGCATTTTAAAGAGTAAATCATACATTTAGAAGAATTTAAGAGGAGGCGTGAAGTTAATGAAAGTAAATTAGCCATAAGAGAAAAGCTGACATAAAAACATTTCAAAATAAGATACAATGCTCTTGTTATCTATAAGAAACTAGAGTTTCTGAGTTAATAATAAAATGTAACTATGACCTCTGCAGTGATAATAAAAGTTAGCTACATGCTGTAACCTTTATCTTGTAAGTAAATTTTGAAACCTGCAGTTTACTAGCTTCACAAGCTAAAGAGCTAGAACTGCCAGCTGCTTCTCTTTTGCACAGACTATCATTTCTCTCCACCCCGTTTTTCTTTCAAAATATTGATCATTTCTACACTACATTCAATGTTCTGTCTATGACAGATTTTTAAAAAATGTGAAGAATCAACTTTGGCTCTTACAGTCTTATCTGATGGGAATAAGTAACAATCTCCCAAAGACTGAAAACTGCAGTTTCCAGCCAGAAAAGTCATGAAATAGTTGTAATAAAAATCCTGCTATTCTATTATTAATTTATTATCACATCACTACTGCTTTGAAGTATATTTGCAGTAGGATAAAGACACTGGTCATACATCAGAAAAGGAAAGGATATTGCTTACCATGGAGCCAAAATATCCTCCTGTTGTGTTTGATCCCATTTATTTTATAACCTTTATGTCTTTGTTATTCTGCACCTACTTTTCATTTTAAAGAAGGACCTATATGTTAACTAACCTGGACAGATCCTCCACCCTGTTCTCCAAAACATTTGGTATCTTGAAAACTTAACAAGAGAGTACTGCCTTTGGAATAACCTGTACACAGAAGTCAGGTTTAGTTAGTGTGTTCTCTCCATTTTCCCTGTTGTAATCCCCTTATATCTGACATCTAACTTGGCCAGCCCTCAGATGTTTCCGCAGCTCTGAAGAAAGTCAGCAGGGGGAGCATTTGTCTGGAAGGATGTGAACTTTGGAGAGCTTAGCAGTTCCATCAAATTTTTACAAATGAAATACATTTCAGATAAAAAAATCACAACCTGCTGTCAATATCAATAAAATATTATGTAATAATATCATCAAAATATTTACAAGTGGCATAATCCTTAAGCAAAGCACTATATGTGTTCAAGAAAGAATGCTATTTGTTATTTCTCATTAGGAATCTGCTATTTTATACTGATTAAAATTTCAGCTGTATTCCTACAAAGTTTTAGGAACTAAAATGCAAATGCAATATTAACTATTAGTATTTGTGAAACTAATATGGTTGAGAGCAGCCACTTAAGAAAGATAATAGCTAATGTTTATTGAGAACCTACATGAGGAATTTGGGCTTAGCAAAGTTTAATAACCAGCTTCAGGTTAAACAGCTGTTAAGCAGATTGTGAATCTAGTGAGACTAATTCCAGCATCCACATACGTAACCATTATGTTGCCTTCATCTGGATATACCCACTGTCTATCTCTATATCTCCCAATCATGGGGAAGAGGTAGAATGGAATCTCCTCATACCTTCTTATCCCAACTCCCTCTAGTAAATCAGTTTATATGTGAACATAACAGCTTATTATATTGATTACCCTTTCTAAAGGTTTTTCAGGCTCCAGCTAAATTGTTCACTCTAAACAATTGAGGTAGCTGAGAATATTAAGCCTAATATTGACATAGACTAAGCTTCTACATTACTGTCAGTAGTTTTGTTGATGGAAATAGAATGATGCTCTATTTTCCTCATGATGTCTTATTATGATCCCCCAATCTTTTACTTTGAGTGAACACATACTCAGCAGCATTTTAAATACTCACTGCCTACTTTGTTTAACAACAATGGCAAAGGTAGAGTTTCATTAGAGGTTGGGAGACTGGGAAACAGCTCTTGTGCATGAACATGAAGAAAAGAACGGAACAAGTGATGCACCTTGAGATCAGTAGTGGGAGACAGTATGTGATAGTAGAAACAATTGTATTGCTGGCTCTTTAAGTCTCTATGACCTTGGGTTCATTACATTATCTCTCTGGGTACTGTTCCTTTGTCTGTGATATAGGAAATGCAGCATGAAATGGAAGGAGCACAGGTTTGAGTGTTGGAGTTACATTTGAACACTGGCTTTGCCATTAGGTATGTAACTGGCAAGTTATTTAAACTGAGTGTCACCTGCTTCAACTTAAATATAAGTATAATGTCTACACCGTGGCAGTGTTTTGAAGATTAAAATCCATGTGATAACTCAGGTAAAGTGCTCATACATGGTGGGAACTCAGTGAAGGTTGTTCCTCTCCCTTCAGAAGCAGTTGGGTTCATTTGTCTCTGGAATTTCATTCTGATATAATATTTGATCATTTTACTTGAAAAATCTCTTTTAATTCCTTGAATTGCTTCAACTTTGAGAAAAGTTAGAGTGTACAATGTATGCTTACATTCTGGGCTCACTGGAGAGTTTGCATTCCAAGTGTGACCATTAACCATGAATAAAGTATAATGCTGGTTAAGGCAGCCATGAATCTTAGAGTGCAACTATGTTATTATCAAGAATTTTTAAATCTGTTAAGAAAGAAGCACATTACAGTGGGGTTTGCTCTTATACAATTGAGCACAAATATATAACCAACAGGGCTCTCAAGACAAGGAGAAACATGTTTCCTCCTTAGTGATATATAACAAATGTGCTAAAAAGTATAACATTTTATCAATAAGCTTAAAGATATAATTTATTTTAAATGATGCAAAAGGAAGTATTTAATGAGTGATCACCCATATGGTAGAAAATATAGAGTTCATAAAGATAATAAGATTACTGAAAAGCAGAATAAGGATAATACTTATTACTCTAATCCAGTTATATTCCATAGGCTGTGTGCCCTATGGAGATGTGATGAGCATTAAAAAAAATAAAACAGAATAGGAAATTATCAAAGTACACTGTAGGGGTAATGCCTGGTGAAAGTTTTGTTATATACGTATATATGTACTGAGTCATGATGGAAAATTTCTTACTGCGGGCTATGGTTAAAATTTTTGAAAGTCATTGCTCTGTATGATATTATCTAGTGTAATGTAATAAAATCTGTATCTTGAAAAAAAAGAATTTGGCATATTTCAGTACCACATAAGAGCCACCACTTAAATTCTGCTATCAAAAAAAAATCTGTCGAGCTTGTCATTTTTAGGTCATCATCTTTAAGTTGTCACTTAACAAAGTAATATGCATAAATACTTGTAAAAGTAAGTATCTTTTTAAGAGTACTTTTTAAATATGCAGCACTCCAGTGGGGATATCACAAATTTGGTTTTGAAAATTCACTTACAGAAACCAATAAATCTTCACCCTTAATGACTCTTCAGCATTGTCTCAACAGAGATTACCAGGCATGTGAAAAACCACTCAATCTGGGGATCATTTAGAAACCTTAGTCTCTTTAAGTAAACATTTTTAAAAAAGGAAAAGAAAGTAGCAAAAACAAATGTATTCCCAGATGATATCAGAAAATAACACATTCTAAGCCACAAATGCAACATGGAGTAAAATAATTTAAAGCAGGGGTCCCCAACTTCCAGGCCTTGGACTGTTACTGGTCCAGGCCTGTTAGAAATCGGCCACACAGCAGGAGGTGAGCTTGAATGTAACACACTTGATTTATCCAGAAACCACCCCCCCCACCCTGGCCTGTGGAAAAATTGTCTCCATGAAACCGGTCCCTGGTGCCAAAAAGGTTGAGGACCACTGATTTAAAGAATATGACCAAGCTGATTGAGGGTAGCAAAAAAGTGTGACTTACACAACTGAGGCTTAACTCACAGGTTATGCTAAAAATCTGCTGAAGTTGGTTACCAGTGAGTTATACTGCAAAACTTCATTTTATATGTTTTATGATCCAAGTGGACACTCTCAAAATAAAATATACTTAAAAAATCCATACATATCATTTATCATAGAAATCTATATTTGAAACCTATATAATCTTATTAACCAATGTCACCCCAACATATTTAATAAAAAATAAAAACATGATAGGTGACTTTCTGAGTCCATATATTCTAAGTGAAAATCCCTACATGTTTGTATAACTGATTCTAGTTAGTATTTGGATATATGCTCAATTTTACCAAAGCCACAGCTTTTTATTTTAGAGCAAAGCATTTTTTTCTGATTATAAAGATGTTATATTTGCTTCCAATATTTTATGATCATGAATTCACCACCATTTTTGTTTAGGTGAGTTAAAATAAACTAAGTGGGTGAGGTACAGGGCACTTATATTCAATATTTTCAATAGCTTCACTAAGAGAAAATTTGTATACCATAAAATTCACCACTATAAGTGTACGATGAATAATTTTAGTAAAATTTTTGGGAGTATTTACCCCCCCAAAGTTCCCTTATGCCCATTTATAATTATTTCTGACAGGGCTGGGACTAGGGTAAGGTAAGTGGTGCATTTGTCCCATGCACAAAATTTAAGGGGTTGCCAAAATCTCACCAGTCAACATAGATAGCATTTTAATGCAATATTTAAAAATAATTATGCAAAATTAATGCAAAAGCCCCATGATGATCAAAAAGTCAAAATAACAACTTGATCTGACCCAGGTACTTGCTCTATTCAACTTCACTTGCCTTACTCTAATCGTGGTTCTCATTAGCCTCTCTCTGCTCCTTCCAACTCCCTAGAAACCACTAATGTACTTTCTGTCTCCACAGAGTTGCCTGTTGTAGACAAATGGAATAATATAATATGGGATATTCAATACATTAACTTCAATAATACATGACCTTTCATCTCTGGCTTCTTTCATTTACCATGTTTTCAAAGTTGATCCATGTTGTAGCATGCATAAGTAGTCTGTTTTTTTAAATTGCTAAATAGTATTCTATTGTATGGCTATGCCACATTTGATCATCCATTCCCTTGTTGATGGACATTAGGGTTGTTTCCCCCCCCCTTTTTTTTTTTTTTTTTTTGCTAAAAAGCTTCTATGAATACCTGTGTTTAGTTTTTATGTAGATACATGCTTTCTTTTCTGTTAGGTAAATAACTAAAAGTAAACTTGCTGTGTCATAGTTTAAGTGTATGTCTATAAGAAACTGCCGAACCATTTTACAATTTGGCTGTAGCAGTTTGCAGTCACACTACTAACAGAGCTGCAGTCATTTTACATCCTCACCACCATTTGGTATTATTTGTCTTTTTGATGTATAGAGGCATCTCATTGTGATTTTAATTTGCATTTCCCTGATGAAGAATGGTGTTGAACATGTTTATATTTGATTATTTGCCACTTGTATATCTTCTTTGGGGAAATGTCTATTCAAATGTTTTGTCTACTTTTAAAACTGGGTTGTTTCTCTTTTTATTGAATAGCAAGATATCTTCATATATTCAGTATATAAGTCCTTTATCAGATGTGCGATTTGCTAATATTTTCTTCCAGTTGATGTCTTGCTTTTTTCATTTTCATAATGTATCTTGAAATGCCAAAATTTTTAATTTTGATGAAGTCCAGTTAATCAATTTTTTAAATGGATTGTGCTTTTTGTGTTAGGAAAAATCTTTGTTCAAGTCAAGGTCATGTGGACTTCCTCCTATTTTTCTTTTTAGAAATTGTATAGTTTTTTAAAAATAAAACTTGGGAAAGATACTAAAATGGACAATTCCAGGCCACAGGTGGCAAACACAAGGACTGCGGGCTGACTCTGGCCCTCCACCTTGTTTTATTTGGCCTGGCACCTTGTTTCTACCTGGTGGCAGTGACAAGCTGCTGCTTAACTGTTAAGGAGTAGTTACACTTATACAGTCCTAAAATTACATTTGGCCCTTTGAAGGCAACTATGAAGCTGATGTGGCCCCCAGCGAAAATGAGTTTGACACTCCTGTAATCTAGGCAGTGTGAGACCAAAGTGAAAAAAAGGAAAGACACTGAAAATGGAAGGTAGGAGGGTTTTAAAGAAGAGTTCTACCTTTCAAATTTTTTCTATGTCTAATCTCTGGAGAAATGAGAAAAAAAATTTTAACTCAATTAATGAGGAAACTATGCCTGTTTGATAAAATAAAGATTTAGTATTAGCTTTATCTGAATAATATTAATATTAGTAATATTACCTTTATCCAGAGTTCAAATGTTCGCTATAATGTATATGAATATATGATACTATAGAAATGCATGAAAGACTTGCAAAGCAACATCAAGGACACACTTACTTCATGGATACAAGCAAACAAAAGGGCTCGATGATAATTTGTCATTGAATGGGATGTTAAGTGAATAAAATCTGGACTTGAGATGGGTGAATACCAGATGTACATGAATGGATCATGGCCATAAAATGCAAGGAGGCATTGGGTATGACATGGAAACAAACCTTGGAGAAATATCACATCCTTGCTGCATAAAGGCACCCAAGGAAAACCAAAGACTGTTAAATATTCCAAATTCATTTGGAGGATCAGGAGGGCTTTGTGGGTCACGAGGTTCTTCATTGTTGTCTTCCAAGTGCCATTCATAAGGGCTGAATCTGCTGACCAGGAAAAGAACTACACTGACTCCAATGTAAGCAAAGACGATGCACATCCAGATTTCGTAAGCCAAGGGATCCAGAAATGAGAATACTCCTGGTTTAGATTTCTGAGGCTTCTTTATCATGATGGAGATGCCCAAGCTCATAAATGGTTTTGAGAAATCTATGACTTCTTCACGGACCAGCGTTATAGTAAGTGGAGCAACAGCTATATCAGCTCTCTGGAAAAAAAAATAATTTTTAGAGACAGTATTTCCATCAGTCATTTGCCACTTAATATACCTCTTTGGTGGAAATATAAAGTCTTACACAACTATAACCAATTCATTTGTCAGTGCTTTGGTTAGAAAAGTAGTAGCATTCAGTGGGTTCTAAAATGCTTTATCCTGAATGTAAGTTAAAGAAAGGACACTGGCTGGCCTTTTGTCCTGAGACATACTGGCTTAGGGCAACTGACTCAATTATTTTTTCAAAAAAATCCTTTGTTACCTTGCAACTCATCTTATATCCCCTTGTGATATACCACTGTTTAACTCTTGTTTTCTGATTTTAATTTTTATGCTCTTATGTTTTATCTTCCTCACTTGACCAGAAATTCTTGTAGGATGAGCATAATAGTCCACACTTTTTATAAGTGCCTCCTTTTGCACCACGAAGTGTGACACAAGACTACAGTACTTGAATGTTTGCTATTATCCTTGAATTATTTTTGGAGAATATGTTTATTAAAACATAGCTTCTTTGAAGGCAGGGACTCAATCTTCTACTTTTGTACCTATCGCTGCAACAGATCCTAAGTAAACAAACCAGAAGTGCTCGAAATATAAGTTGATGATTACTGAATATGATATATGCAAACATGAAAGAATTCTGTGTGGGTAATAACTAGGGTAAAGCAGTTATTAAAATACATATTAATTTATATAGTAACTCATTATTTCTAATAATAAATATCAGTGTAATGCCCACATATATTACATCAATAAAATAATGTGTCAGTAGTGCACTACATAATGACCTCAGGCAAAGGCAGACAATGTTTTTATATTAATCCTATGAAAATAGGCCCTAGGAATCTCTGCACTTAGCTCTTTTGTCTTCCACAATTATTCCTGTACAATAGTAGCAGGTTTTAGTCTGGAGTCAGTCCTAAAGTGCATACCTAGAAAAATGCTTCTGACCAAGGAAAGATATGAAGTAGAAAGAAAAAAAATTTGATGGTCATTTGTCTATTTAAATAGAATTAAGCCTCAATATCTCTACCAGTGGGGAGAGGTGGGGGGAGAATGATGAAGTCTGAGATTGAATATGTTTTCAAATAAATGATGTTTTACTACCTTGAATTACATATGATGATTCAAGCTGGTTAAGAAACACTCCCTAATTAATTTCAGGGAAAATGTAACCAATAAGCAGACAGCTAACATTTATTCAGTGCTTATTCTATGTGAGGCACTGTTTTAATATATATAATTATTTCATTTAATTCTCATAGCAAACTTGAAGTCTGTATATAATCATTCCCATGTTCAAGAAGGAGAAACTGAGTCACTAAGAGACTAGAATTAGAACCCTGGTCTTCATATTCCAGAACTCATTCTCTCACCATATACCTATGCATACCTATCTATGCAGTTAGAACCACCATAATGTTCTAACTGCATAGAAACTTACAGATTTCTACTATATATTAGTTTCACATACAATAACCAACCACAGCCAACACCTCTCAGGTTCATTCCAGTGCATATTTGAGTGTCTATTCTGTGCCAAGAACTATTCTTGGTGCAATGGATGAGGCAGTGAGCAAGACAGGTAAAACAGACAAAAATCCTTACCCTCATGGAGAACATTCTACAGTGCAAGCTGAAGAAAGTATTTGTTGAAGCCAACAGCCTGCTGAGCAAATCTACCTTGATGGGTCACTACCATCACAAACTCACCATTTCTAAATTAAATAAATTGTCTATCACTTTAAAGTTGATTATTCACTAAATCTATAAATGATCCTTATTTCAAACTTTTCCTAGTCTTAATCCTTTTCAGCCCTATCATGCCTGCAGATGATTTTGCCTCTTTACCAAGAAGATGGAAACTATGATATGAGCTCTATCAACTCAGTGTCCTTTTTCTCTTTCTCTAAATATTGCTGTATCTTCATCCATCCCTTCTATCATTCCATCTAATAGAAAATGAACTCTTTCTAAGATGTAATGCACTTATTCCTTATATACCATATTATTCTGTCTCTTCTTAAAACTCAGCTCCATTTATTCTTTTACTAATTTTTACTTGCCAATCTATTCCAGTGCTTCTGAACATTTGGTTCCCTGCACTAGCACCATCAGAATCACCTGGAACTTGTTAGAAATGCCATTTCTTAGGCCCCACCCCAAATGGATGAAATTTGAAACTGTGAGGATGGGGCTCAGCAGGCCCTCCTGGTGATTCTAATGCTTGCTGTAATTTCAAAACCATTTGTTGATCTATACATTTAAAATCATACTCAGGCAATTCTGTTTACTGACAAACAAAAATGAAACAAAACCATTCATCCCACCTTCTTTTGATTTTACTACCCTCTTAACCATACGACATCTTTCCCTATCACCACCAGTCTTCTCGAAAAAAAGAAAAAAACACCCTTGCTACCTTTTTATTTTAACCCCACTTTGTTCTTATACACCAGTAATTAAACTTCCATTCCCTCCAATTTACTAAAATTGCTTCTTGAATTATATACTTGGTTACCTAATTCAAAGACCTTCCCTCAGACATTAACTGCTCATGTGATACCAATGACCTTTTGCACTATATAGGTATACCTCAGAGATATTGTGGGTTTAGTTCCAGATCACTGTAATAAAGTGAGTATCACAATAAAGTGAGCCATAACTTTTGCTGGTGGAGGGTCTTGCCTTCAATTTGTAAAAAGCACAGCACCTGTGAGGTAGAATAAAGGGAAGTGCAATAAAACATGGTCTGTTTGTATAGTCTGTATATTCTCTTTATGTGGCTCTCTGATACTGAAGATGGTGTGTTCTCTTACCTTTCTGAATGTTCCTTCTCTGGTTTTTCTTTCTATTTTTCATCTCTCAATGAAGGTGTGCTTTTGCACCCCCTGTATATACTCACATGGTCTGGGTTAGGAGATAATTGATCAATATTTGTAGAATAAACAAGACTCTTTTAAAGTTGTGTCCTTCACTTTCTTTCTTCAGTATTATTTTCTATGGCTTAACTTTCCCCTAATTGCAGCTAATTCCTGAATCACAACTTCTACATTTCTAACTGGATGGGAGCCAAAGATGAATTTTATCTATTTTACCCTTTTTCTGGGGCCAGACCTGGCCAGAGAAACAAAAGCTACTAAGAAGAATGGAACTGGCCAAAAAAGTAGTGGGGTTTTTTTTGGCAAAGAGAGTCTGAATCAGCTAGAAAGAGCTCTGCTGTGCCAAGAGATAAAGCCACCTCCTGTCTTTGCCAACATATTTCTGCCTCCTGCTTAGAACATGCAAATGCCCCACTAGTATTATTTCCTACTTGATCTCATTTGAATCTAATTACTTAATTTAACTAGTTTTTGATCTTTCAAGTCTAAATGACAGCTATAAGGGAAGTAGTCATTTCTTTGTTTTGAAAGGAAGAAATAAGGGGCATTTATGTGATAAAATCACTTTGGACTTAATTTAGGGGAATTGAGCTCTTTTTTTAAACAGGTAAAGAAAGGAGTTTGAGAATCTTGACTCCCTTTAAGAGGAAAAATCTAACTCTATAAATATTAAAAAGAGG
The DNA here is from genome assembly GCA_004024845.1 of Tonatia bakeri. NCBI lineage: Eukaryota > Metazoa > Chordata > Mammalia > Chiroptera > Phyllostomidae > Tonatia > Tonatia bakeri. Next base: position 19,825 of record PVIA01009363.1, on the reverse strand, counting down.
TGGCTATATAGACAAAGTGGGACTTTTCATCTGGTTCCCAGGAACATGTAGCAAAAAACCAGATTTCCAAAGGAAGCCATTCCTAGTTTAAAGTACTTTTGACACAAGACAACATGAAAAAACTGCTTCTCTCAAGCATTTGCCTTTTTCTCTCAGCCTAGCTTTTCTAGCTTTTCTGAATGGTTTCTTTCTAAGGAGCTTTTACAAAGAAGGTGGATTTTCTTTTGGGGAGAGTGTTCCCTCAATGAAGAACAGCATTAAATCTGTGCTCAATTAAGCCTCATTAACGTGGACCTGGCTCCAAATTTGAATTCCCATGCCCAACCTTAAAAAAGACCTATTACATGTCTGTTGGGTACTAGACTTATTAGGTGATCACTCCGTAAGTTATATAAATGTCTAAACACTATGCTGTACAGATGAAACTAATATAATATTGTATGCCAGCTGTAACTGAAAAATAAAAAAAAAACACTATTACAGACAAAAAGACAAAGGGAAAGCAAAAAGCAGGTGGGAGAAGCCTCAAATGCTAGAAGGGATGGGGGCTACTGATCAAGCATCAAGGACATCCAGCTCCATAGGGAACTTGGCAGCCCCTTCCACCTCTTGTATGCTTGGTGAGACCAAAGTAGCAGAACTGTCATGTCAGCTCATAATTAGTCTTGGAGAAGCCCTTTCCCTCTGCCACTGCTATTCCCTCCTTTACATGAAAAGGAGGTTGTGATAGTTGATTATTTCAGAATTCAGGACATGCTTGGCATATGTGGGGAGAAATCCACATGATTATTAAAGAACTGGCAAGCAGCAGATAAATAACTAGTGTCAGAAAATACCCATTTAGCTCTCCTAAGACTGCCATAGCTTGCAGATGAGGGGAAAAGTCACTGTTAAGGCAAGTTAAAGATTTAGGAGGCAAACATTAAAAGGCAACTCCCAAAATGGCATTCCTTTCCTGGTTTCTGCTTCTTATGAAAGTCAACTTTGGCCAAGAGAGTATTAAGAATTATCCATGGGGATAGAAAGTAGGTGAATTTGACTCAGTAATGAAGTTCTTTGCTTGTGGTATCCTGAATGAGTCCAGCAGTCTTTTGTCCTCAAGGCTCTGCCTGTGCTAGCAGTAGGCAGGCCATTTTCAGAAACCTAGGTGGGTAAGTAGGAGGTATGAGGGTATTCCAGGTGACAAACAAAGCCCAGAAACTACTTAAAGGGTTTTATTTATTGATTTGAGAGAGAAATATCAATTTGCTATTCTACTTATTTATGATTTATTGGTTACTTCTTGTATGTTCCCTGACCACAGATCAAACCTACAACCTTGGCATATTGGGACAATACACCAACCAACTGAATTATCTGGCCAGGGCTACTTAAAAGATTGTAATCAAGCAGCTTAAGAGGGGCAAAGGAGAAAGAATTGGGGCAAGTGTAATAGAATAACAGCAACAACAACAACAAAAATGTGACTGTGTTGGTGTAGTAAACTCACCAACTGGGTTTGAGTTTTCCATTCACCAGTGGCAAACCAGAAGTAATGCATTATTGGAGGGGATTTAACTCAAGGGGGGTTATAATCCTTTTCATAGGTGAGTTGCCAAAGTTGTAAATTTCATAAAACTTAAAACCCAACAAACTCATATGTGTAGGGATGATGCACTTAAGAGTCTGACAGGTTTGAGACAGAAATGACAGTTTAAATGCCATTAATTTTGGTAAATTTAGAATTGACAAGATGGCAGAAGAGTGAATGGAAGTCACACTGACCTCCTTCCAGGACCAATGTGGAATTACAACTAAATTGTGGAGAAGTCACCCAGAACAAACAACTGAACAATAGGGAGAGAGAAGCCTTATAGCCTCAGACACACAAAGAATCATCTTCAGCATTAACTGACTGGTAAGGAGTGCAGAGGAGACCTGAGAAGGCTGGCTGGGTGCCCACAGGCAATAGCTGAAGTACAGGAGGGATAATTAAGTGGCTGGTTGGATCCCCTTGAGAAGTGTGGGGTCTAAACACTAAGCTGTGAACCCCAGCCTAGAGCACCAGAGCCCAAAAAGTACACAGATAACAACTGGTATTGAAAAGTGGCAGGGTTTTTCTCTGCCAGAGATGGCTGGCTGGAGATGCAAACAGACATTTAAAGGGCCAACACACAAATTTTCATTTGCAGCCACTTACCCTGGGCTCTGAAAAAGGTAGGGGCAGAGTGGGCTGGAGACACCTGAGGAGAGACTGGAGATGGAAGATTTAGGGAGAGAACTGAGAAAGTAGATGGTGCCGAGTCATCACCCATAAGGCAACAGCCATCCAGCTCAGGCAAACCATTCTCCTGAGTTGCAGCAGCCTGAGGGGAAAAAATAGCCCCACCTCCAGGAGGGACTCTGTCCTGCCCTATAGTGCTTAAGCCTCACTGCTGAGTGCAGACTGACTAGATTAACAAGTGAAGGCAACAGCCACAGACAGTAGGTCCCTAGAAGTCTCAAACTGACTGCCTAAGGTCAGATGGGGTTAACATCTCACATCACCAGAGGCGTATCCAGGAAGAAAAGACAGTGGAAAATGTTAGAGGCTACCAAGATGAAATCTACTCTGGTCTTCTCCATGATTTGCGATATCTTTTTTCCTACATAGCTTTTTAACATTCATTTCTTAATATGCACAAATTAAGTTTGTGCATGTTAAATCACTAGATTTTATAGTATAGTTTATTTTTCTCATTTCTTATAATAGTCTTAATCTTCTTATACCCTTATTAATACAGGTTCATTTATTGTTGATAGTGGGACTGCTGAGGGAAGTTATTTTTGTGGTTGTGGGTTTGTTTCCTGGCTTTGTGGTTTAGTTCTGGCAGCACCTGCACAACAGCATACAAGACGTGGGTGGAGTGACTGTCAGTCAACTGGCTGGAGGGAAGGACCCACCAAAGAATGGCCCAACAATACTCAAAACCCAATTACATCCAGAGAGCCAACATAAATGGCGTATGGGCATCCCAGAGCATCAAGTTCAGGAGATCAAGGAGGCTGCACCATTTAATCTTACAGGTCTTCTAACATAGAAGTTCACACCACAAAACTAAGGAGTCAAAATACATTAATTTAGGAAGCAGAAGCAAACAAGAAGAGTCTCACAAGTAATGGGAAGACAAAGAAACACTCCCCAATTGAAACAAAATGAAGAATCCTCAGAAAGGGTGTTAAATGAAATAGAGACAAGTCAACTATCAGATATTGAGTTACAAACAATGGTTATAAGGAAGCTCAGTGAGAATTATCAAAAACTATAGGGAAGCTATGAGGAACTTACAGAAAACTATATCAGCATGAAATAGGACATAGAAACTATCAATAAGAGTCAAGAGGAAATGAAGAATAGAATTTCTGAACTGATGAACGCAGCAGAAGGAATCAAAAGCAGGCTCGATGATGCAGAAGATCAAATCAGCCACTGGAGGACAAGGTAGAAAAAACTCCTAGAAAGAGGATAAAAAGGCTCAAAAGGAATGAAGAGGGGTTAAAGGAAATGCATGACAATGTGAAATGTAATAATATTTGTGTAATAGGTATACCAGAAGGAGAAGAAGGGGAGCAAGGGATAGAAAATCCATTTGAAAAAGTAATGATGGAAAACTTACCTAATTTGATGAGAGAGAAAATCACACAAATCCAGGAAGCACAAAGGGTGCCAATCAAAAGGAACCCAAAGAGGCCCACTGCAACACACAACAGAATTAAAATGGCAAAATTCAAAGACAAAGGGAGAATCTTAAAGGCAGCAAGGGAGAAACAGGAAGTAATATAAAGGGGAGCCCTGATAAGGCTAATAGCTGACTTCTCAACAGAAACACTACAAGCCAGAAGGGAATGGCAAGAAATATCCCCAGTAATGAAAAGCAAAGGCCTGCAACCTAGACTACTATACCTAGCAAGGTTCTCAATTAAAATGGAAGGTGAAATAAGGAGCTTCCCAGACAAAAGAAGACTGAAAGAATATACCTCCATCAAACCAACATTGAAAGATATGCTAAAAGGATTCCTTTAAGAAGATGAAGAAAAAGAGTGGGAGAGAGAGGAACACAGGTACAAAGGGGCTCAGGTACAAACAGCAATGAACAAGTACCGATCAATAATAACCCTAAATGTAAATGTATTAACTGCTCCAATCAAAAGACATAGGGTAGCTCAGGCTAGTGTAGCTCAGTGGATTACTCAATCCACTTTGGTTTGGGCCTGTGAACCAAAGGGTAGCCAGTTTGATTCCCAGACCCTGGCCTGAGTTGCAGGCCAGGACCCCAGTAGGGCGTGTGCAAGACACAATCACACATTGAGTTTCTCTCCCTCTCTTTCTCCTTCCCTTCCCCTCTCTCTAAAAATAAATAAATAAAATCTTTAAAAAAGACATAGGATAACTGAATGGATGAGAAAACATTACCCACACATATGCTGCCTACAAGAGAACCACCTCAGAAAAAAAAGACCTACACAGACTGAAAGTGAAGGGTTGGAAAAAAATATTCCAAGCAAATGGACAGGGGAAAAAAAGCCAGGGTAGCAATATTTATATCAGACAAGATATACTTCAAAACAGAAACTACAAAAAGAGACACAGAGGGTCACTTCATAATACTAAGGGAAGAATCCATAAAGAATACATAAATACTGTAAACATATGCATCCAACATAGGAGCACCCAAATATATCAGAAAATTCTCAGAGGACTTCAAGAAAGATATAGAAAGCAAAACAATTTTAGTAGGGGATTTTAACACCCTACTATCAACAATAGATAGATCTTTTTTTATTCTTTATTTTATTGATTATGCTATTACAGTTGTCCCATTTTCACCCTTCACTCCCCTCCACCCTGTCCACCCCTTCCCACCCACATTCCCCCCTTTAGTTCATGTCCATGTGTCATAAGTTCTTTAGTGTCTACATGTCCCATACTATTCTTGCCCTTCCCCTATTTTCTACCTATTGTCTATGCTACTTATTCTCTATATCTTTTCCCCCCTCTCCTCCTCCCACTTCTCTGTTGCTAACCCTCCATTTGATGACTTTTTTTTTTTTTACTGTTCATATTTTTAATCTTCTTTTTCTTAGGTAAGTCCCTTTAACATTTCATATAGTAAGGGCTTGGTGATGATGAACTCCTTCAAGTTGACCTTATCTGAGAAGCACTTTATCTGCCCTTCCATTCTAAATGAAAGCTTTGCTGGATAGAGAAATCTAGGATGTAGGTCCTTGCCTTTCATGACTTGGAATACTTCTTGCCAGCCCCTTCTTGCCTGTAAGGTCTCTTTTGAGAAATCAGCTGACAGTCTGATGGGAACTCCTTTGTATGTTACTGTCTCGTTGTCTCTTGCTGCTTCTAGGATTCTCTCCTTCATTTTTACCTTGGCTAATGTAATTATGATGTGCCTTGGCATGTTCCTCCCTGGGTCCAACCTCTTTGGGACTCTCTGAGCTTCCTGGACTTCCTGAAAGTCTATTTCCCTTGCCAGATTGGGGAAGTTCACCTTTATTATCTGTTCAAATAAGTTTTCAATTTGTTGCTCTTCCTCTTCCCCTTCTGGTACCCCTATAATTCAGATGGTGGAACATTTAAAGGTGTCCTGGAGGTCCCTAAGCCTCTACTCATTTTTTTGAATTCTTGTTTCTTCATTCTTCTCTGTTTGGTTGTTCCTTTCTTCCTTCTGTTCCACTCCATTGATTTGAGTCCCAGTTTTCTTCCCCTCACTCTTGGTTCCCTGTGTGTTGTCCTTCATTTCTCTTATTGTAGCCTGCATTTGTTCATCTAATTTATGACCAAAGTCAACCAATTCTGTGAGCATCCTGATCACCAGTGCTTTGAACTGTGCATCTGATAGGTTAGCTATCTCTTGGTCACTTAAAAAAATTGGCTCTGAGGCTTTTAACTCTGTTTGAGACATCTTTTTTATTTTTTATTTTCCTTTGATCTGGTTGCAGCTGTTATGTAAGGGCGGCAGAGCTTTAGGTGTTCACTAGGGTAGGGCACCGCAGTCGCTGGGTTGTGATGTTGTATGTGGGGGCAGGGTCTGAGAGGGAACAATGGTGCCTGCTCCGCTCTCTCCAGGACCTCAGTCCCCCTTGCTGCCTCCCACAAGCAAACTGGGCCTTTCTGGTTTTGGATCCTGGGCAGGTGGGCTTGTGTACTTTCTTGGACTCTGTGGGTTTCTCCGAGAAGTCTCCTGTGAGGCTGAGAGAATCTCCCGGCCTCAGCTCCCACAGGTGTTTTCAGTCAGTGCTCTTAGGCTTTGTTTCCCGGTGCTGGGTCTCTGGGTTGCGCGGTCTGTGTCGTTGCCCATTTTCGCCTAGTCTGTCTGCGTGCGAATGTGTGGCTGCGGCCGGCCAGCCGCCTTGCACCCCTCACTGGGTCTGCTCATTGCCTCCTGTGCCCAGGGTCTGCCACCGGGTCCGCCAACTGCTGTCTGCGCCCTGTACGCCTGCATCGGCCAGCCATTGCTCTTTCCTGCTGGGACCCCTCAACCCCTCTCCATAGGCCTCCGACTCTGCCGCTCCTTACCGGTTTGGATGTATGGTAGTCAGACTTCCATTCAGTTCATTTATCTCTGTTCTGGTGGTTTTTTATTTTTCAATTTTTGTTGTCCTTAGTTTTGGCTGCGTGAGGAGGCATAGTGCGGCTACCTATGCCTCCATCTTGGCTGAAAGCCTAATAGATAGATCTTTCAACCAAAATATCAACAAGGATATTGTGGAACTGAATGACACATTAGATCAAATGGACTTAACTGATTATATATATACCTTTCATCCCAAAGAAGTAAAACAAAGAAACAAACAAACAAACAAACCACTTTTCTTTATTTTTTAATTTAAGTTTTAAAATATTTTATTTATTTATTTTTAGAGAGGGGAAAGGAGGAAGGAAGGGAGGAAAAGAAACATCAGTGTGTGGTAGCCTATTATGATCCCCTAACAGGGACCTGTCCTGCAACCCAGGCATGTGCCCTAGACTGGGAATAGAACTGGCAACCCTTTGATTTGCAGGCCAGCACTCAATTCACTGAGCCACACTAGCCAGAGCAAAATAGATATTCTTTTCAAATGCACATGGAACATTTTCAAAGATAGACCACAAGATAGGACACAAACAAGCCTCAGCAAATTCAAGAAAATTGAAATTATTTTCAAGCATCTTCTTGGATCACAATGTCCTGTAGCTAGAAACAAATCTAAAGTAAAAAACTCAAAAATATTCAAACTCATGGAGACTGAATAGCATGGTATTAAACAATGAATGGCTGACTAGTGAGATCAAGGAATAAATAAAAAAGTGTGTGAAAATCAACACACAGTAGTCCAAAACCTATGGGACACAGTGAAGGCAGTCCTGAGAGGGAAGCCCATAGCGATAGAGGCCTACCTAAAAAAGAGAAACATTTCAAATAAACAAACTAACCCTACACCTACAAGAAGTGCCTGAACAATAGCAAACAAAGCCCAGAGTGAGTGGACAGAAGGAAATAACCAAGATCAGAGCAGCATTAAATGACAGAGAGACTAAAAGAATAATTAAAAGTTCAAAAAATCCAGGAACTGGTTCTTTGAAAAGATAAAAAAAAAATTGACGAACCTTTAACCAGACTCATCAAGAAAAAAAGGGAGAGTACCCAAATAAATAAAATCAGAAATGAAAGAGAAGAATGGAAGAGATACCACAGAAATACACAGGATTGTGAGAAATTACTGCAAAGATGTATATGCCAAGAAATTTGAACCTCTGGGTGAAATGGACAAATTTCTAGAAAAATATAATCTTCCAAAACTGAATCAAGAAGAAGCAGAAAGCCTGAACAGACTGAAAACAGCTGGTGAAATTGAAGCAGTAATAATAATAAAAAAACATTTAAGGAAGAGCTAACCCCCATCCTTCTCAGCCTATTCCAAAAAAATCCAAGAAGAGGGAAGACTCCCAAACTGCTTTTATGAAGCCAGCATCATCCTAATTTCCAAACCAGACAAAGACACAAGAAAGGAAACTACAGGCCAATATCACTGATCAACATAGATGCTAAAACCCTCAACAAAATATTGCTAAACTGCATCCAGCAATACATTAAAAAGATGATACACCATAATCAAGTGGGATTCATTCCAGGAATGCAAGGGTGGCACAATATTCACATATCAATAAATGTAATAAATCACATAAAAAAAAGGGAAAGACAAAAATCATATGCTCATAACAATAGATGCAGAAAAAAGTATTTGATAAGGTACAGCCCCCATTTATGAAAAAAACACTCAGCAAAGTGGGAGTAGAGGGAGCATACCTCAACATAGTGAAGGCCATATATGAGAAACCTACAGCCAACATCATATTCAATGGGCAAAAACTAAAATTTTTCACATTAAGATCAGGAACAAGACAAGGATGTCCACTTTCACCACTTCTATGCAACATAGTATTGTAAACCCTAGTCATAGCGATCAGACAAGAAAAAGAAATAAAAGGCATCCAAATTGGAAAGGAGGAAGCAAAACTATCATTTGCAGATGACATGATAGTGTCCATAGAAAACCCTATAGACTCCACCAAAAATCTACTCAACCTAATAAGTGAATTTGGCAAAACAGTAGGATAGAAAGTCAATATTCAGAAATTGAAGGTATTTTTATACACCAATAATGAAATATCAGACAGAGAAATCAGGAAAAAAATCCTATTTGATATAGCAACAAGAAAAATATAGTACCTAGGAATAAATCTAATAGAGGTGGTAAAAGATCTGTATTCAGAATACTACACAACACTGAAGAAAGAAGTTAGAGAAGACACAAACAAATGGAAGCATATACCATGCTCATGGGTTGGAAGAATTAACATCATCAAAATGTCCATACTACTTAAAGTGATTTATAGGTATAATGCAATCCCTATTAAAATACAAATGACATAATTTACAGATATAGAACAAACATTTCAGAAATTTATATGGAACCATAAATGATCCCAAATAGCTGAAGCAACTTTTAGAAAGAACATAGTAGTAGGGATTATAATACCTGATATCAAACTATATTACAAGTCCATTGTAATCGAAAGAATCTGGTACTGGCATAAGAACAGACACATAGATTAATGGAACAGAATAGAGAGCCCAGAAATAAAGACAAGTCTCTATGGTCAATTAATATTTGATAAAGAGAGCAGAAGCATACAATGGAGTAAAAATAGCCTCTTCAACAAATGATGTTGGTCTGAACAACTATTTGCAAAAAAAATGAAGTCAACTACTAACTTACACCATACACAAAAATAAAGTCAAGATGGATAAAAGACTTAAATTTGAGTCACGACACCATAACAGTCCTAGAGGACAAGATAGGCAGGGAAATCTCAGATATTCCATGCAGCAATATTTTCACCAATATGTCCCCTAGAGGAAGGGACAAAAAGGAAAGAGTAAACAAATGGGACTTCATCAAAATAAAATGCTTCTTCAAGGCCAAAGAAAACATCATCAAAGTGCAAAAGGAACCAGCCATGTGGGAAAATATATTTGCCAATGATACCTCAGACAAGGGTTTGATCTCCAAAATGTATAAAGAAGTCACATGACTCCAGGAAGACAAACAACCCAATTAAAAATTGGGTAAAGGACCTGAAGAGACGCTTCTCCAAGGAGGACATACATAGGGCCCAGAGACATATGGAAAGATACTCAGTATCACTGTCCATCAGAGAGATGCAAATTAAAACCAGAATGAGATACCACTTCACACCAGTGAGAATGGCCATCATAAACAAAGCAACAAACAATAAGTGCTGGTAAGGTTATGGAGAAAAGGGAGTCCTAGTACATTGTTGGTGGCAATGCAGACTGGTGCAAACACTGTGGAAAACAGTATAGAATTTTCTCAGGAAACTAAAAGTAGAATTGCCTTTTGACCCAGTAATTCCACTGCTAGGATTATATCCTAAGAATCCTGAAACACCAATCCAAAAGAACCTATGCACCCCAATGTTCATAGCAGCACAGTTTACAATAGGCAAATGCTGGAAGCAACCTAAGTGCTCATCAGTAAATGAATTGATCAAAAAACTATGGTACATTTACACAATGGAATACTATGTAGCTGAAAGAATGAAGGAGCTCCTAGCCTTTGCAACCTCATGATGGATCTGGAGAGCATTATGCTAAGTGTAATAAGCCAGGTGGTGAAAGACAAATGCCATATGATCTCATTTATAAGTGGAACCTAATCAACTAAAGACACAGGCAAGCAAAACAGAACCAGAGACATTGAAATAAAGAACAAACAGAGTAACAACCAGAGGAGAGTGGGGAGAGGAGATAATGGAAGAAAGAAGAGAAAAGGGTCGTCAAGGAGCATGTGTAAAGGACCCCTGGAGAAAGCCAAAGTTGGCTGGGATTGAGGGTGGGAGGTGGGGGTGAGTGGGGCAGGGAAAAGTGGTGGCAGGAAAATGGAGACAACTGTACTTGAACAACAATAAAAAATGCAAAAAATAAACTAAATAATAAAAGAAAATGTATATATTTAATTTCAAAGCTTAAAATTGGCAGTTATCTTTCATTTTTTCATTCAGCAAATATTTTTAATGTTTTATTTATTTATTTTAGAGATAAGGGAAAGGAAGTAGAAAAAGAGTGAAAGAAACGTAGATCACTTGCTTCTTCCAAGCCCCCAGCTGGGGACCTGGTCCTCTACCCAGGCATTTGCCCTGACTGGGAATCAAACTGGCGACCTTTCAGTCCACAGGCTTGCACTTATTTCACTGAGCCACACCAGCCAATGCTCATTCGGCAAATATTTATTGAGTATATTTTAACATGCTGGGTGCTCAGATTGCAATCCAGAACAAAAGATATATATGCTCCCTATCCATTTCACCATCTTCACATCACCTCTTTGGTCACCATTATATATCATTTTGGCAGCTCCATTTATCTTCTGACTTCTTTTATCTCCTGCTTACACTTTAACCTCCATTTGATCCATTCTTTACCCAATAGCCAGAAGAATTTTTTTTATCATGTTTAAAGGAGCATGTGTAAAGGAGTAAATGTGTTTAAATTGTCAGGAGTTCCACTTTTAGACCACAAGGAGCTTTATGGACCCACTCCTCAGAGTGGTCCCTGTGAAGAAAGATTTATCTGATGTGGACCTCAAGAAGGAATTTATTTGCTGGGCAGAACTTCCCATGGTCAGCTTAGGGCCCAAATTTTATAAATAATGAGTTTAGCAGCCATTTGTGGACAAGGGCTCCTCATGTACTTTGTATCCCAAGAACTTCAGTTTGAACTGTTGGCTTCCTGCACTATACACTGCTTATTTATGCTGTCTGAGTCAAATACTGCAGGGAAGTCCTGGTTTCATCTATCAGTAAGTGGACTGAGATGTGCCCCAAGCAATCAGAACTGCACAATATATACTCATTTACATACATACAAACCAATTAGAACTGTTCTATCATGACCACTAAGAACACATAGCACAGACTAATGACAACTGAATGATTCTGACCAGTCAGAACTGTATGAATTTGGAAACCTCATTTTCATAAAATTGGACCTATTGGAAACTTGAGCAGGAACTGTTTCTATAAAATGTAGCCTCCTTTTTGCCTCAGTGGAACATATTTTTGGTTATGCAGTTTCCTGTTTTGCAAAGTGTTTATGTGAATAAAATTTTTCCTTTAAGAAAATGCCATTAATTTTTTTAGCTAAAAGGCTTATGTTATAGCTTAAAAGTAGTTTCATCTGATTATCTGATTCAAAAGTTGAAACCCACCTGGAGACTATACATGAACAAGAGTGTGTCAGCCACCATTTTAAAACACTTTCTGAAAGCAAAGAGGACAGGAGAAAGGAGGTAGGTTATGTACTGGTGTGTAATGCATAAGATATTATATGTTATCTGAACGAAGCAGCAGACATGACCTGTCTTATCCCTATACCACCATAAGGTTCTAGTGGCCTTTGGCAGACATTTCCTTTGGAAAGTTTAAATGTAGTGGAAAAGGAGTGGGGCAGAATCAAGCTAGACAATAGGAATATAATTGCTGCATGTTGAGGGACAGGATGTAAACTGATTTATTGGCTGTACTGTATGGGATTTTTACTGTCAGCAATTGTTAAGATCTGGAGAAAGGGATGTGGTCTATTTAAATCTGTGCAACAACAAGCCATGTCACAATGGGATCTCCTCGTTTATTTTTCCAGAACAGATGTCCCAGTCTGAATCGATTGGTTAGAGCTCCCTTTCCTTGGGGAGCTAAGAGAGTTAAAGACAAAATGAAGACAAAAGAATGTCCCTGGATCTGAGTAAAGGCCTTGTGAGACTAAATTTGGTTGGAAATATTTCCTGACCTGCTCTGTTAAGAGTGGCAGACTTCCATGTGGCATTAATGCTCCTTCCTATAGTTCATATGCCTCATTTGAAAGAGAGGGGCACTTATCAAAGCATCAGTCCTTTTGCCAAAGCCCACTATAATCACCTGAGGAATAGAGGAGAATACTTGGCATTTGTTACTGTACCCTTACTTCTCTCCTTGTTAGCTGGATATATAGATCGAATTTCTGTCTTTCTTAGTGTGAAATGAATCCATCTTAGGATAGTGACAACCTAAGAGATAATTTCTTCTAGGTAAAAAAATGTCAGTGTGAATAGGATCTATAAAATTGCCATTTGTCCTGGGATTGTGAAGGAGTCTGAGGATGCCCAAGGAATGTGACCTGGAATCAACTGTTCCCAACTCCATCTTCATCCCCACGCTCTCTGCTATCTTCTAAGCCAGAGATACCAATCTGGGAAGTAGTTTGTCTGGCTTCTCCCAAGGCAACTAACCCCTGTCCCTAACAAGCCTCCTGCCTTTATCCTTAGTTCTAAGTTCTAGAAACATAAGGAACATGGCAGCTTCCCATTAGGAGGTGCCCTTTTGTCAATTAGGACCTCATTTTTCTTCCAGCCCTTACCCCGACTCATTCTGTTAAGTCATATCTATTCCCAAAGGGCAGAAACCCTCAGCTGTCTACATTGGGTTTTCAAATATTTCAAGTGATAACTAGAGATGTATATTAAATTATCCTGGAGGCCACAGATAAACAGGATGGATATCTTGGATGGAAAATACTATAATCCAACTAGATTGTAACCTCTTGAAGGCAGGTGGGGATGCTATATCTGATAAAACACTAATTTTTTCATAGCCTGACAAGTTTAGTAAACTGAGCCAGTATGATCCAGTAGATAGACCACTGGATCAGGAATCATGAAATCTGAGTTATAGTCTAGGCTCTGCCAAGCTGTGCGATTTTTTTTTTATATTACCACAATTCCTGCCACTACTCCTGTCATTCTTGTCCTACATCAGGCCTTGGTTTTCTGGTTTACTCAATGGGTGGCTCTAATGTCCAGTCCTGGCTAGTCTTCATATTTATCTGTAAAATGAATGAAAAGGTAGGCTAAAGAATACCTAAGAGCCCTACTAGCAACAAAATGTTTTCAAATGTACTTTTAAAACACATACTCTTTTGGAGTCGTAAAAACTTGTGGCCTATAAGTCATTTGAGCTTGAGACAATAACTATGTGGCAATGTTATAGACACACAACTCAAAATCAAAACTGCTAAAAGAGGTGGACAGTTTCAAGTCCATAATGTCCTGGAAGGCTTACATAATGAGGCACAGTGTGTCCTACTGAGGTTTGTTTCAAAAATAGACTTCTTAGTGATACAAGGTGCCCTAACATCAATCTTGATTGATTTTTTTTTTTGAGAAAAAAAGACCACTTAGAAATGATCTGAAAAGAGGCTGATTGGCTTATTTTTTCTTTAACAAATTTAATACATTGTGACTCTTTCTTGAGACTTAAGGAAGGTACTGAAATCTCCCTGGCAGAGCTTTTTTCATGTGCCTTTCTTCATTTTTTTTTTACTCTGATCTGTTTTACATACTAAAAGAATAATAGAAAATATCCTAAAGATAAAGCAGTGCCTATCTATGTAGTTTTCATGTTCCTTACAAGAAATACTTCCATGTTCTCTGTCCTTTTGCTTATAAAGCACTTAGGGAAGTCACTGGGGATTTTCTGCCCTTCTTTTTCTTAAATTGCTTGCAAACCACAAAAGAGGACAGGCTTGACAGGAAAGAATACCTGTGTTTTCACTTTTATCCATTTCTACCAATGATAAAGAGGTTAAAAACCTCCCAAAGCTGAAAGAGTAAAACTTCTAAATGAAGATGAAGACACATTTAGCTTATGAGAACATCACCTTCCCTAACAGAAAGCTCTCATTGCAAACATTATGAAAACACCCATTTGTTATAACCACATGTTTTAGACGAAAGTAAAATTTGGCAGTCAACTCAAATGGGTTGGTTTGCTGGCAGTTCCTTGAAATCATCTTGTGTTACAATCTGAGAAAGCATCAGAAACTAGTTCCCGGTCATGGGAGAGAAGAGGACATTTCTGTAAGAGCCTTCCCTGGCTATCACTTTTGCCTTCAGTAGAAAAAAATTGGTGGAAAAAGATAGGAAGATTTCTCTAGGAGAATCTTAACCTATTCAGCAGTAGAGAGATGGCTTCTAAATTACTAAACAAATAAGAAACTCTCTAATTCTCAAGCTCCCTCACTTACACAAACATGAACTGGAAAGAGGAAGAGAATGTGGAGATTGTGGGTTCAGTACAGAGGACATGCCAGAGGACAGACCAAAACCTAGGAGAAAGCTGATCTTTGTCTCAACAGTGTCAGGAAAACTGCATTGCTCTATGTCACTGTGTCTAATGCCCTGCTCAATGCCAGGAGGGCACTGAGTTATTTACAGACTTTTGAGTAAGGTTTTCTTTTGAGACACTAGAGAGTTCTGGCTATTGAGTCATGATTGGCTGGTAGAGCTCATGTCAGTTCTACTTTAGCCCAGTAGAAACTGACACCCTAAATTCCTTGCCATACTTCTGTGGCCAAATACTCTTCTCAGAATGTTCAAGGCACCAAAGGCCTTTGCAGTAAATTTCAACTGTCTTTTAGGATGGATGAGTCTGAAACAACACTTTGGCAGTTGGGCACAATTAGGCAATGGTTAAAAAACACGGACTTCATAATCAAAGACCTGGGTTCAAATCATTGGGTCACTACAAGCTGATTGGTATTGCCATGAGACCTCACCTCTGTAGGCTTCAATGTTCTCATCTGTGGAATGATGTTAATAATGACACCTCCCTTGGAGGTATGTTGTGAGGATTAATTTATATAATTCCTGTAAAGCAATTGGCACAGTATCTGACAACCAGGAAATATGCAACAAATGGCAGCTAGTAATTAATAATAATACAACAGACATGATGTCATTATAGCATTACTTTAATGAACATTGGCTGGGTATTACTGCATGTCAGCCATTCATTCATTAGAGCAAAAGTGAATATCTACTATGTACCTGGTAATGTGCTAAGAGCAGTGGAGAGCCATGAGCAAGAGAGAACCTTTTGGACCCTGAGTGTTCAGAGAAAGAGGGACAAGAAAGATAAGAAGACTTGATCACCAACCTGTGAAATAAGAGGCTAGATCCATGTCAAGACCATTCAGAGCTATTCATGGCCCTCAGAAAGCGTGACAGGTGCTATGCCTTTTGTTCAAAGCCCTCTTTCTGGCATTAGAAGTTCTTTTCTTTCCTGTAACTGGGTTCACTTGAATCTCATCTACAACTTGGCTCTGCCCCAGTTCCCAGGACTAACCTTGACCCAAGACAGGAGATAATTGGCTTCAGCCCCATAGCTGCAGGCTAAGGTTCAAACTGTCTTGCTGCTGTCTGACTGGAGGAGAGTGCCCTGGTTTTTATACTAGAGGTCCAGTCTCATTTTAAGCCCTAATTCCCTTTCCATGCCCTTATTTTTAGAAATGAGCTTCTGCCATTGTGCTTGTTCCGAAGGACCTGTTCCAAAACCTTATTTAGTGATCCCAGTACTATCTTATGATTCAATAGCTATACTATATTCTTGTTGATTCCTATAACAAGCACTAGAGTCTTTATCCTGAATTTTCAGTCTCCTAGGTAACTTGGACATTTGCTTCTCCTCAGTATATTCACCATCTAAACTCCTCTGTGTTCTTTTAACCAGTTGTCTAGACAGGGACTGGTCATTGCAAATAATACTTTCCTGTTAGAACTAAACCTTTTCTGCCACCACCTGCACTTGGGTTAGTTCTCTAGTGACTGGGTCACCCACTAGGCTATTCTTATGCTGAGTTTTATTTCTTTTCATATGCCTCACTAGGGAGCCCAAGATCTGACTTTCCTAATCAGAGGCCAAAATCTTTTAAAGCAAAGCCTCTGAGGAGCTCTGAAGATAGTGCTGTACCCTTTTTAAAAGACCTAATTATCAATATAACTCTTTTGTACTCATCCCATGGGAAAGTCCTTGGCAGAACCATTCTATTCATTCATTAATTTATTCAACAAGTATTTGTCAAAATTCCGTTATGTGCCAGACCCTGAGATATTGAAATGAATCAATATCTGTCCTCAAGGAGTTCATAGTCTACTTGGGGCAGCTGAACTTGTAAATATGTCATTATAATACAAATTCAAATATACTATAAGAAATCAAAAGGTACTTTAATGAAGCAAAAAGCAGGGGCACCTAATCAGACTGCAGGTGGGTAAATGGGATTAGGGATGGCTTCCTGAAAGAGATGAACCTCTGAGTTCTAGAGGACTGATAGGTGATGTTAGGTGGCTAACACAGGCAAGCACACTTCCAGGCATGTCCTAAGTGAGAGTTGGGCACTTTCAGGGAACAACACAAGCTTCACTATAGCTGGAATATTGAATGTGAAGGGGAAAGAGTACAAAATGAAGTTAGAGAGGTAGGCAGGTGCCAGATTATGAAGTGCCTTATTTACTATGCTAAAGAATTTTAATTTTATCTTGATTTCTAAGGGGGGAAATTATAATAATGTAGAGATCTGATTTGCCAGGATAAGAACAGATGCAGGGAAACCAGTTAAATGACTGAACCTTAACTAAGTTGATGATGGTGGGAATGAAGAGTGTGTCTGGATTTGAGAGACATAAGAGCAGAATTGATAGTATATAGTGACTGTATAGATAAGAGAGAAGCAATGAGAAAAGATGATCAAGTTGCTTAGGCACCTAGGTGTGTGGTGACTCTGCTACTTGAGACAGGAAATACAGAAGGAATAGATTTTCAGTAGAGGGCAGGCTGTGCTTAATGTTGCCAAGTAGAGTTTCCCAATTGTACTTTTCTTTTAGTAATATAATCCTGTTGCAAAAAGGATGCTATTGATAAACTCCTTTTATAGAATACAACTGTAGAAAATAAAGCCTTTTTTTACCATATGAAAATGATCATACAATTAGACCATATGAAAATTATACAACTGGATAAGTATTGCACTTGAAAATTCAATTTTCTGTCTTTGTTAATTGGAAAGCATAGAAATAAATTGAAATAGAGTTGAAAAGAACTTACCCCATAGACAAGTTCCCCAACCATGCCATTCCATATTTTAGTCTCTGGATCCCTTGCACCATATTTCCCATCGCCAACAATGGACAACTTGTATTTGATCCTTACATGTTTGGCTATTTCATAGGCTAAGTCTACACAATAGCCTTCATATCGCTCATTTCCTTCCAGTTGCTCATGGTTCTTCTTATACATTACATATGGTGATTCCTTTGGGACCAGAAGGAAGATCAAAGGATTACTCCTATACATTTTTCTAAGAGATGATATTTGTAATCATGAAGTCCCCCATCCCTCATGGCTATTGCACTTTAGTGTGTGAAAAGAGTCCTTATTTATTTATTTTTTTACTCAATAAGCAGAAGAGCCTCAACCAACTATTCTACGTAATACTCCTTGAAGTCCTTAACACAGGGGTGTCAAATTCATTTCCAGCAGGAGCCACATCAGCCTTGCAGTGGCATTCAAAAGGCTGAATATAGAGCTCCTTGCCCCTAATTAAAGAGTGGTTACATTTATACAGTTCTAAAATTACATTAGGCCCTTTGAAAGCAACAACAAGGCTGATGCAGCACCTAGTGAAAATGAGTTTGATACCCTTGCCTTAACTAATGATTAAAGGAAGTCAAGAAAGATTTATATTATTTTTGAGAGTTTGAAAGAAGGACCAGTTTCTACCCGTAAAGTCTCTGATTTAGTCAAACCAGACAGACATATTTTCCTTAATTACATGAAGTGAACTTCTTTGATTTCCTGGGATTTATCATGTAGGAACCACAGGCCACCCTGTCAAGCCCTAGGAAAGCACTGTGATCTTTGTGAGGTCTGGGCCTGTGACTTATTCATATTTATATCCTCAGGGCCTAGTTAGTACCTAGGACTAAGTAAGCATTTGATATATATGTTTAAATGAAAGGTAAACTCCAGCCAAATCTCCATTCAGTTAGTCACAATTTCAGATCTTGTAGCATACAAACTTAGCTCAGATTTTTACTTTATTCAGTAAAAGAAATTACTCGCTTTTAGGAAAATATTTTAAACCTAAATGAGAATACTCTATCACCTTTCAACAGTGCCTTCATTTTTCAGAAAAGCTTTATATGGTGAATATTGCCTTAAAACACTCTCATAACAAGGATATGAGATTATTATTATACTCATTCCATAAATTTATTTGTTTTTTAAATTATTTTTTATTGATTATGCTATTCCAGTTGTCCCAAGTTTTCCCCCTTTGCCCCCCTCCA
This sequence comes from Tonatia bakeri, assembly GCA_004024845.1. NCBI lineage: Eukaryota > Metazoa > Chordata > Mammalia > Chiroptera > Phyllostomidae > Tonatia > Tonatia bakeri. Next base: position 1,072 of record PVIA01009363.1, on the reverse strand, counting down.
CTCAGCATTCCCTAATCCCTCAGGTCATTGCCCCTCCATTGTTCATGTCCATGGGTCATGCTTATAAGTACTTTGGCTACTCTATTGCCTATACTGTACTTTACATCCCTGTAGCTATTCTGTAACTACCTATTTGTGTTTCTTAATCCTCTCACCTCTTCACCCACTTCCTGACACCCCATTCCCATCTGGAAACCATCAAAATGCTCTCCGTATACATGATTCTATTTCTGTTCTTGCTTGCTTAGTTTGTTTTTAGATTCAATTGTTGATAGATATGTATTTATTGCCACTTTATTGTTCATAGTGTTAATCCTCTTTCTCTTACATAAGTTCCTTTAACATTTCATATAATAATTGTTTGATGATGTTGACCTCCTTTAGTTTTTTCTTATCTGGGAAGCATTTATCTGCTCTTCATTTCTAAATGAATCTTTGCTGGGTAGAGCAATCTTGGCTCTACGTTCTTTCTTTTCATGACTTTGAATATTTGTCAATCCTTTCTAGCCTGCAAAGTTTCTTTGGAGAAATCAGCTGACAGTCTTATGGGGAATGCCCTGGTAGGTAACTAACTGCTTTTCTCTTGCTGCATTTTTTTAACATGTACCTGGGGAAAAAAATTATTTATTTATTTATTTAATCAATTATGTATTTATTTATCTAGTTATTTATTTATTTATATTTTTGTTCAAGTACAGTTTTCTGCCTTTTCCTCCCACCCCAGTCCAACACCCTAGCCCTCCCCACCTCCCTCCCATTTCTACCACCCCATTATTGTCCATGTGTCCTTTATAATTGTTCCTGAAAACCCTTAACCCTTTTCCCCTGAAATTCCCTTTAGATTGAAGAGTCTATTTTGGGGACAGAGAATGAGCCACAGAGAAAGTGTGCCTGCCATACCCTTTCATGACTAACTGGAGCAAAGTCTCAAATTCCCTGATTCCCCAGAGATGGATTAGTTTCAGGCCTGCCATAATTATTGAACACTCCAGGGTAATTTCCTTCAGCTTCCAGAGTTTTATTTTTTTCAATGAAATTTCATCTTCAGCAATCCAGAACCTATCACTCTTGA
>PVIA01009362.1:0-55092 GCA_004024845.1 Tonatia bakeri | reverse complement strand
AGTAGCAACACTTATATCAGGCAAAACAGACTTCAGAACAAAGGCCATAAAAGAGTCCAAGAAGGTCACTATATAATACTAAGGGATCAATCCAACAAGAGGATATAACCATTGCAAACATATATGCAGCCAATATAGGAACACCCAAATATATAAAGAAAATCTCGGTGGACTTTAAGAAATAAATCAACAACAATAAAGTCATAGTAGGAGATTTTAACAACCCCCTGTCATCAATAGATAGATGTTCCAGACAAAACATCAACAAGAAAACAGCAACCTTAAATGACAAACTAGATCTGATAGATTTAATTGATATTTACAGAACATTTCATTCCAAAGCAGCAGAATGCTCATTCTTCTGAAGTGCACAAAGAACATTCTTGAAGATAGACCATATGTTAAGACACAAAATAAATCTTTACATATTCAAGAAGATTGAAATTATATCAAGCATCTTCTCAAATAACTATAGCATGTAACTAAAAATCAGTCTCAACTGAAAAACATTGTAATACAAGGAATCTAAATAGCATGTTACTAAATAATGAATGAGTTATTGATGCGGACTCCATCCAGTGGGGTCCATATCTTGTGGATGCAACAAACAAATTCACATGTACTGCAGAAGTCTGGTGGAGAAAAAGGGACAGTACGGCTGCTCTCAGAGAGAGAGAGCTCCTCAACCCTTGCCTGGACAGGCTTTTATTGCTTTCCAATACAATCAAAGAAGGTTTTCATTCATTATGCTCAGGTCTGCTTTAGGTGATTACTTTTTACAGATAACAAAGGAAAGGATGTTACTGATTACTTCTTACAGATTAACAAGGAAAAATGTTGTGAATGCAAGGGAACAATAAGAGTGATTGGTCTGGTTACACCCCGTCCTTGGGAGAATTAGCACTGATTTCAGGAAGTTACTTTAAAGATATGCAGTAAGCATTTGCTGCTTCAACTCGGGTGAGGGAGTTTTAGCAAGAGCAAGCCTCAAAGCATCCTTGGTACAATGCAGGCCTGGTGTCCCACAGGAGAACCGATCCGTGGGTTTGGCTCCTGTGTGCTGACACATGGGTATTGGTTTTTCAATAGGGCTGGGCTACATTTGCCATTCCCAAAAAGACTGGTTCCCTGTAAGTTATCAATGAGATCAAGGACAAAAACAAATATTACCTGGAAACAAATGAAAATGAACACACAACAATCCAAAATCTATGGGACACAGCAAAAGCAGTATGAGAGGGAAGTTCATAGAAACACAGGCCTACCTCAAGAAGCAAGAAAAATCTCAAATAAGCAACCTAACAGTACATCTAAATGACCTAGGAAAAAACAACAAACAAAGCCCAAAGTAGAAGGAAGAAAATAATCAAGATCAGAGCAGAAATAAATGACATACAGACTAAAAACAATTCAAAAGATCAATGAAACCAGGAGCTTGTTTGTTGAAAAGATAAATGAGATTTAAAAACCTTTAACCATAGTTATCATTAAAAAAGAAAAAGAACCCAAATTAATAAAATCAAAAATGAAAAAGAAGTAACAAAAAATTGTAAGAAAATACTATGCACAACTATATACCAAGAAATTGGACTACCTGGTGAAATGGATACATTTCTAGAAATATACGATCTCCCAAAACTGAATCAGGAAGAATCAGAAAATCTGAATAGGTGAATAAGAACTAATGAAATTGAAGTAATAATCGAAAACTCCCAGCACACAGAAGTCCTGGACCAGATAGCTTTATAGGCAAATTGTACCAATCATTAAAGAACTAACACCTCTACTTCCTAAAATATTCCAAGAAATTCAAGAGGGGAGAAGACTTCCAAGCTCCTTTTACAAGGCCAGTATTATCCTAATTCCAAAAGCAGGTAAAGAAAGGCACAATAAAGAAAGAAAATTATAGGCCAATGTCCCTGATGAACATAAATGCAAAAATTCTCAGCAAAATATTAGTAAACTGGATCCAGCAATACATTAGAGAGATTATACACCGTATCAAGTAGGATTTATCCTGTGAGTGCAAGGTTGATAAGTATTCACAAATCAATAAATGTGATACATTATATAAACAAAATGAAAGACACAAATCACTTGATCATATCAATAGATGCGAAAAAAAGCATTTCATAAAACCCAGCACCTATTTATTATAAAAACTCTCAGCAAAGTGAGAGTAGAGCGGTCATACCTCAAAATCATAAAGACTGTATGTGACACGCCTACAGCCAACATCATACTCAATAGACAAAAACTAAAAGCACTTCCCTTAAGATCAGGAACAAGACTGAGATGTCCCCTTCCATCTCTCTTTTTACTTTTTTGGTGTTGGAATCTTTTTAAAATATATATTTTATTGATTATACTAATACAGTTGTCCCAATTTCCCCCCCTTAACTCCCCTCCACCTGGTACCTCCATTCCCTACAGCAATCTGCCTCCCTTAGTTCACATCCATGGGTTGTGCATATAAGTTCTTTGGATTCCCTATTTCCTATACTGTTCTTAACATACCCATCTTTTTTGTAACTATAAATTCTGCTTCTTAATCCCTCTACCGTTTCCCCTATTCTCTCCCTTTCCCTCCCCAGTGAAAAATCCTCCAAGTGATCTCTATATCTATGATTCTGTCCCTGTTCTAGTTGGTAGCTTAGTTTGTTTTTTTAGATTAAGTTGTTGATAGTTGTGAATTTGTTGCCATTTTTATGTTCATAATATTAATCTTCTTCTTTTTCTTAAATAAGTCCCTTAGCATTTCATATAATAATGGCTTGGTGATGATGAACTCCTTTAGCTTTACCTTGTCTGGGAAGCATTTTATATGGCCTTCAATTGTAAATGATAGCTTTGCTGGATAGAGTAATCTAGGTTGTAGGTCCTTGCTTTTCATGATTTCAAATACTTCTTTCCAGCCCCTTCTTTCCTGTAAGGCTTCTTTTGAGAAATCATTCGATAGTCTTATGAGAACTCCTTTATAGGCAACTGTCTCCATTTCTCTTGCTGCTTTTTTTGAGATTCTCTCTTTGTCTTTAATCTTGGGTAACTTGATGATGTGCCCTGGTGTGTTACTCTTTGGGTCCAACTTCTTTGGGACTCTCTGGGCTTCCTGTACTTCCTGGAAGTCTATTTCCTTTGCCCGTCTGGGGAAGTTTTCCTTCATTATTTGTTCAAATAAGTTTTCAATTGCTTGCTGTTGTTCTTCTCCTTCTGGCACCCCTATGATTCAGTTGCTTGAAGTTGTTCAATAGGTTCCTAAGCCTCTCCTCATTTCTTTTTTTATTCTTTCTTCATTCTGTTCTGGTTGGATGTTTATTTCTTCCTTCTGCTCCAAATCGTTGATTTGAGTCTCGGTTTCCTTTCCTTCACTGTTGGTTCCCTATATATTTTGCTTTATTTCGCTTTGGGTAGCCTTCATTTTGTGACCAAGCCCAATCATTTCTGTGAGCATCCTGATTACCAGCATTTTGAACTCTGCATCAGATAGGCTATCTCCTCTCGCTTATCTTTTTTTGCTGGAGTTTTGATCTGTTCTTTCATATGGACCGTATTTCTTTATCTCAGTGCACCTATTATGTTGTAAGGAGGTGTAGCCTTAGGTATTCACCAGGGCATGGCAACCCTCTCTGCTGCATTATGGCACTGTCTGTGGGGGAGGGGTCAGAGAGGGAACAATGTCGCTAGCTTGCTCTGGTCTATCCCCACTTTCCAGTGAACTCTCCTGTGAGACTGGGAGTTTCTCCCACCATTGCAACCCCTGAAGTATTTTACAGATAGGGGTTTAGAGTCCTCAGTTTCCCATTCAGCCAGCCCCACCTCACCCATGTGTTCCACTGCCTTGCCATATGCCCTCTCCACTTGGATGCCCATCTCTCATCTCTGCACCTCCTACTGGTCTAGGTGAATGTTTCTTTAACTCCTTAGTTGTTAGAGTTCCATGCAGTTTGATTTTCTGGAACTTCTGGTTTTTTATTGTTTTTAAATTGGTCGTTATCCTTCTTTTGATTGTGCAGGGAAGCAAAGTGTTTCTACCTATGCCTCCATCTTGGCCAGATCTTTCAAGCTGTGGTACATTTACACAGTGGAATATTACTCAGCAACCAAAAAAGTTGAAATTCTTACCTTTTGCAACAGCATGAATGAACCTGCAGGCTATTATGCTAAGTGAAATAAGCCAATCTGTGAAAAGATAAATACCATATGATCTCACTTGTTTGTGGAATCTAATGAACAAAATTAACTAACAAGCAAAATAGAAACAGAGGCATAGATACATGGGACAGACTCACAACTGTAAGAGTGGAGGGAAGAAGGGAAACTGGATGAAAGAAGGTAAAGGGATCATCCAAAGAACATATAGGCATGACACATGGACACGGACAATGAGGGAGGGATTACCTGAAGGGAGTGTGGGGGGTTGCTGGGTGGGGGTGAGCAAAGGGGAAAATTTGGGACAACTGTAATAGCATAAACAATAAAATATAATTTTAAAAAAAGAAAAAGGAGAACAGGAGTCAGGGGCTTTCACTGAGCCTATAATGGTTTATTTTTTTAAGCTGGATGATGAATATTTTTGTGTTCATTATATTATTCATTGTGACTTTTGTTGGCTTAAAACACTTTATAATTCAAAAATTAAATTGTCATCTATTAGCCCTTAACCCATGCTTTTTAGCTTCCCACTAAAATACAGAAATAAAGACAAATAAGAAGTCAATATTCAAACTAATGTTTTTATTAGTTTGCTATGGCTGCTATAAGAAAATATCACAGAATGGGTGGTTTAAATAACAGAAAGTTATTTTCTCATAATTCTGGAAACTGGATATCCAAGATCAAAATGTTGGCAGTATTGGTTAATTTTGAGGCTTCTCTCCTTGTTTTGTAGATTGTCACTTTGTTCTCACAAAAAATTTTCTCTACATCTATATCTCTGGTTTCTCTTTGGGTATCTAAGTATTTTGTTTTTATAAGGACACTAGTCACAGTGGATTAGTGTCCATCTATATGACCTCATTTAACTTTCTTTACTTCTTTAAAGATCTATCTTCAAATAAATGCCCATTCTGAGCTACCAAGAGTTAGAACTTCAACCTATCAATTTGGGAGGGAACATAATTTAGCCGATAACACTATTGAATTATAAGATCAACATACAATTAATTCTTGGAATCTGGAAGAAATTGACAATTATTATAAGAAAATGAACAAACAATAGGTTGCCCATGTTTCAGCTCATGAATCAGAGCAGAACTGTCAATCCCTAACTTTCAGAGATAGTGGGAAGATGGTTCACCTCCCATTGTATATTCTTACTTAATAACCAAGGTCCAGCCATAGCATTTTGTAGCCATTGAGGATGCCAACCCATTTTCTAAAATTTTCTTTTCTTACCTGAAATAGGCAATATTTTATATTTCTCTGAGTCTTCAAACTGATCACATCCCCTAACTCTCTGCAGTGTTTTTCTATAAGCTTCTTGTCAGTATTTTTCTGTTTTTTCTTATTCATAAAAAGACAAATCTTGTCAGGCAGAGATAGAATCTTAATCTACCCCCACCACCCCCAAAGTATAGTTCACCCTGAGTCAGGACAGTATATGAAAACTCCATTGCCCAGAAAGCACTATACCTGGTAAGGACTACATCTCCCCATATGCATGTAACTCTGCTGGTCTTCCCAACTGCTTGCACCATTTTTGTTCTGTTTGTTTAGTTTTTAATTACACTCTGTAAATGATGTACAAAATACAAAGGCAAAATATCATCTGAAATGAAATAAAAATCAGGCTATATTCATATTTCTTCCCTTCAGCACTAAATGCCAGATACAGTTGAACATTGTGTATGGAATTTTGAGAAAGAGAGAAAAAAAACCTTATGACCATTGGAATTATACCCAGTCATGTTTCATTTATTAGGCAAAAGGCACCAGAAATAACTTCCCTTATAGGGCAGTTTATTGGTCTTTACTAATTACACAAAACCATAACTTAGCTTTTTCTATATATCTAAAGATATGCTTTAAAGATGCAGAAAAAAATCATTACCTAAAAATATTGTTTTCAAATTTTGCAGCCAAGGGACAGTTTATCCCTTCACTGCTTAACCCAACTATTCCTTTTGTAGTTCTGATGCTGTAATTTCCCAGCATCAGAAATGCTTCTTAAGCCACATCTTCACCCACTGTTCTAAATTCTTGACTATTTGATGACCAGTTAAAACATGAAATAATGCTGTTCTGTGCCTATTTACTAACAACCAAAATTTTCACACAGCTGATACACAAAATGCTCTTTTTGTCCTGCATGAAAGAAATAGCACAAAGACCAGCATAAAGGCCATTTTCATTGCAAAGTTTCTTGGATATTGTTTTTTTATCTTTAAAATGTATAGTCATACACTGCATAATGACATTTCAGTCAATGATGGATGACAGATGTGATGGTGGTCCCATAAGACTATAGTGGAGTTGATGGCATTATAGCCACTTTAATATTGTAGCACAACACATGACATACATGTTTGTGATGACGCCAGTGTAAACAAACCTACTGTGCTGCCAGCTGTAGATGAGTACAGCACATAAAGTTATGTACAGTCCATCATATTTGATAATGACAATAAATGACTATGTTACTGGTTTATGTTTTCACTGTACAATACTTTTTATCATTATTTTAATGTATACTCTTTCAACTTGCGAAAACAGTTTGCTGTAAAACCATGTACCATGTTACCCCAGCAGCAGCCTCGCATATCCCATGTTTACTGTCTCTTGATTGTATCATTTTATCTTATACTTAATTTAGTTTCATGTTATTTGTTCATTATAGCCCCTAAGTGTACAAAATCCACTGATAATGTTGCCAGTAAGAGATCAAATCAAGTGATTTACCTGGAAACAAAATTAAAAATGATTAACTACTTGGAAGGCGAAAAATAAGTGATGGTTATTGCTGGCCAGTCACACATGCCCCATTCCACCATAGTTACAATCTCAAAGAAAAAAAAGTGATAAAATTTGTTAAAGAATCTGTTTTATTGAAGACAGCGAGACTAACAAAAATTTGAGAAAGGCCTATATCAGACATGAAGAAACTTCTAGTGACATGGATTGAGGACCAGACACAGAAGCATATTCCTCCCAACACCATGACAATTGCGTCCAAATCTAAAAGTTTGTTTGTGATGTTGAGAGGAAAGGCTAGACCCGACTGTGATGTTGAATGTACAACTCTGGGCGGTTTAAAGGATTCAAGAATCACTATTCATTACAAAATACGAAAGTGAGTGGTGAGTCTTTGAGCACTCATATGAAGGCAGCTAAAGAATTTTTGGAAACTCTAGAGAAGCCAGTTCTGGAGGAAAATTATTTCCCAGAGCAAATATTCAATATGGATGAAACATCCCTATTTCGAAAACAAATTCCTGAAAGGACTTTCATCCATAAGGAGGCCAAGTCAATGTCAGGTTTCAGGACTTTTAAGGACAGGAAAACAGTCTTACTTGGGGACAATGTTGCAGGCTACAAGTTCAAAACCTTTGTGATCTGGCACAGTGAGAACCCCAGAGCCTTCAAGCATATCAGCAAGCACACACTGCCAGTGTCCTACAGGAGCAGTAAGAAGTCATGGATGATGCCCCTCCTCTTCCATCACACCCTCTTGAATTGCCCTACCAGCAAAATGGAGAAGTATTGTTTGGGATCTACATGCCTTTCAAGATTTTGCTTTTCATTAATAATGTCCCTACACATGTTCCTCTTATTGATGATCTTCATCCCAATATCAAAATAGTGTTTCTCCCTCTAAACATCACCTCTTTGATCCAACCAAAAGGTGAGGAATGATAGCAACTTTTAAGGCCTACTACCTGAGGAGGACCTTCACCCAGGCTATTGCTGCAGCTGAGGAAGACACAGAGAAATCCCTGATGCAATTCTGGAAGGATTACAACGTCTACAGTTGCCTTAAGAATATTCCTTGGGGTTGGGATTATGTCACCAAGGAGTATATAAATGGCATCTGGAAGAAAACACTCAAGAGGTTAGTCCACAACTTCAAAAGATTTGCCCAGAATAAGGAGATTGCAATGATCAATAAGGTTGCGGCTGAGAAGGTAAACAACTGGAGCACGGATGTGGATGAGGATGACACGAGCAACTCCTAGATGTGGTTCCTGAGGAACTGACTAATGAGAGGTTATTGGAACAGGAACACATAGCTAAAAAAAGAGAGACAAGTAAAAAACAAACTGCAGAAAAAAAGAACTCCCAAGAAAATTCACAATGAAGGAGTTAGTAAATGTTTTTGCAGACCTTAACAGCTTCTTAAGAAGTTTGAAAACATGGAACGCAACACCAGAAGTTTTCATTAATAGAGAGGAATAATCACAGTTCAATATCTGCTTACAAGCAAATCTATGATGACAAAAACAAATAAACCAAGCAAACCACCACGGCCATATTTCTGAAAAGGGTGACACATTCTCAAGAAGAGCCTCAGGCAGATCCATCAGGAGATGTTCCAGAAGCAGGTATTGTCATCACATGAGATGACAGCTCCATGTATATTATTGCCCTGAAGAGCTTCCAGTGGGACAAGATGTGGAGGTGGAAGACGGGGATACTGCTGATCCTGACCCTGTGTGGGCCTGGGCTAATATGTGTGTTTGTTTTTAACCAAAAAAAAGTTTAAAAAATTAAAAATCAAGAATAGGAAAATGCTTATAGAATAAGGATATAAAGAAAGAAATTATTTTGTACAGCTGCATGTGTACAGTTTGTGTTTTAAGCTAAATGCTATTAAACAGTCAAAAAAGTTTTTAAATATTTAAGTTTATAAAGTAAAAATGTTACATTAAGCTGAAGTTAATTTATTATTGAAAGAAATGATAAACTTAATGTAGCCCAAGTATACAGTGTTCATAGCATCTACAGTTGTGTACAGTAATGTCCTAGGCCTTCACATTTACTCACCACTCATGCACTGACTTACCCAAAGCAACTTCCAGTTCTGCAAGCTACATTTATGGTAGATTCCCTCTATAGGTGTACAATTTTTTATCTTTTATACTGTGTTTTCACTGTGCCTTTTCTATTTTTGGATACACAAATACTTACCATTGTGTTAGGATGGCCTACAGTGTTCAGTATGCTAACGTGCTGTAGGCTGTACCACACAGCCAGGTGTGTGGAAGGTTGTATCGTCTAGGGCTGTGCAAGTGCAGTCTCTGATGTCCACACAATGACAAAATCCTCTAACCCCACATTTCTCAGAACATAGCCCTGTCATTAAACAACACATGACTACTGAGAAACATAAGTACAGTTTTATATATAATTCATAAAGATAATAAACTGGTCTGTGATATATTTTATCTGACACAAATGCTTCTGTATTATCTTCCTTCTAAGATCTGAGGATATTTCTACTTAATTATGATTTTAAAATTAAATGCTATTGCCAGGTTTCAGTTGCAAAGAACAAAATCCACTCTGCCTAGTTTAGCAGAAGCAGGTTTATTACAAGTTTTAATGTTTCTGAATTATTGGGAAGGCTGAAGGAATAGTCTGTAAGTTAGGTTCCAGGAATGACTCTGAAAGTTACAAAACTCAATCACCAAAGGAGCCTTTTTTGTAACAAGGAAATCTCCTGCCAAACAGGTAAGCTGCCACCTTTTGAACTTCACCCCCATCACCCCAACAAAGAAGTATGATCTCTACCAGCAAAATGGGCCCCCTCTCCATTCACCACCCCCAACTCTGTAGTTCAATAGGTATTAAGACTCCTGTTGATGACGTAGCAGAAACACCAATTTCCCACCCACCCAATGTTTGCAAGGAAAATAAAGCAACAGAAACAGCCTCTGGCTCACTTTCACCTTCTAAATCTCAGGTAAGTGCACCTAATTCACTTACTTTCTAAATCCTAAATTGTACTCAGAACCTTAGATGCAAGGGATTCTGAGAACTGTACTAGAAAAACGTTTGAAAGGATATTGAACACTAATCTATCATAGTCACAATAATGCAATCCTAATCATATTCTTAAATATAAAGGAAAGAAGACTAATACACAACATGATTCTAACACTCCATTCAAATTATCTAAGGATGTTGTAACTATAGATAATGGTTATAATATTAGTGACATTAATAATAATATCAATTGTTAACATTTGATTTCATGTTATGTCTAAACCAATTTTCTATGTGCTTTATGGGTATTATGCCATTTAATCCTCATAGCAGCCCTAAGGTAGGTACCCTTTTTACCCTTAATTTACAAGTGAGAGAAATGCAGCATAAACAGGTGAAATAATATGCTCAAGGCTACATACTGTTCAGAGATGGAACCAAGACTCTAACCTGGACAGTCCTACCCTTAGAGACTGCCTCTAGTGGATATTTTATTCATAGTTCTGAGACGAGGTCCAGGAGACTGCTTTTGTGTGTGTGTGATTCTCATTAACACCAAAGTTTTAATAATCTTCAGTATTCTCCAGTTTTAGATAATCACCATGTATTCATTTTATGATAAGAAAAAATGCTCTAAAATTACAACATATATAATTCTGCATGTGCTACATAGTTATTACATATAAATAATCTACATACTGTAAGAGTCCTGAAGATAAATACACCAAAGTGTTTCCAGGAGCTTTTTATGGTGTGAGAGTGAATGATGTTTTGCTACCTTCTACTTTTTGTGTTTTCATTCTGTGTTTACATTTGTCAAGAACCAGTTCACAGATGATTCACAATGGCACCTAAGTGTTAAAAATGTGATCTCTTTTTACAATACTTGTTTTTTACTTTTTTTTTCTTTCCTTTCCCAGTGCAACTTTATATTATAAAATTCAAAACTGCAATAATAACATAAAAATTCCTACTCTTTTAATCAGACTAAAACAAGACAAAATATTTATCATATAAACTTAGGTATTTTATTTTACACATTAGACATGGTTAAAAAAATTATTTGAGATGCCAGCTGTGAACATGTACAGCAATACCTGTTGATTACACTTTATCTTTCTCTGTTCCCTCTTTTTGTTGTCTCCCTCCATTTCTTCTCATCTGTAAGTCTAAAGGACACCTGGACACACTGTGCGCGCGGTGGTCTCAGAAGCACGGCTGCCCAGAGAATGACAGAGGGCACTGTAACTGGCCCAATCCAGACGCTGCGCAGGCGCAAGCTCACCACACACTGCATCCATCGTTTCCACGAGTCTCACTCAGCAATCCTAATACATCATCCAAGCAAACATTAATATTTTACCTCAGTTATCAAGTGTGCCCGTTCAAACTTTTTATCTAAAACATTCTTTATCATCTTTTCATTAAGTTCTCAAGAGCTAATGGTTTCTGAGTTCTCCGGGTAAGGATGATGTTCTGAATAATGAAAGCTCATTATTTCTCCTCAGAATGCTTGTTAATTCAAATGATGATATTAAAACTATAGTAGCCTTTAGCACTGGGGTGATTTCTAGCATACTTTATCATGTATCAATATATACTCTGTTTGTCAAAACTGCCCAGGGCTGGGGCTGACATTCTCTCTGGAGGAGTCTAGTGCTTCAAAAGGCACTGAATACACCAAGGTGACAACTTGCAGAGTTTGCGCCTCTAGGAAATGGAAACATGAAACTTGAAGTGCCACTGTCTCCCTTGATTTCCTTATTAGTATTCATAAAGAGACAGTGTCCTCTTCTTTCTACTCCTCATGGGTTTCCCTTTTGAATGGAATAAGAGGAAATAAATATTTTGAAAAGGAAGCACACATAGGGGGTTCTACACGTGACACATTTATTTTCATTTAACTGATCCCAAAATAACCTGTACACAAAAAATGTCTGGTTTAGCTATTGCTTAGACACACATGCGAAATCTCAGAGACTGCATTCCACTTGGCACTTAAGGTGGTTGATGATATTTTAGGGCAAAAAGTGATGGTTCTCCAGGCTATTTTTTACAGGGAATTATTTTGTTCACTGAGTTCTGGGTCTCTTTAAATACCTCTTACTTTATCTCATCCTAGTTTTTATGGCCATGTGGATTCAGCCTGTTGCCACATTGCTGTATCTTGAATGCATCCCCTCTAGTCTACTTTCAATAGGATACTTCTAATGTCAAACTCACACTTTTCCCCTTCTTAGCTTTTTCATCAGAGTTAGATATGATTGAGAAACATGCTGCCAAGAGGGCCACCGGAAAAATCAGCAGCCACCCTATTATTACCTACATGTACTATACCACTCCCTGTCAGTGGACTTCCCATTCCACTACTCTCCCACCCACTCCCCATCTTCCTGTTATTGTAAAGCTTTGCACAAAATAAAAAACTGCTTCCTTCTGGCAGTTTTTCAGGTTCATCTATACATCCCGCATTTTTCAAACATCTGAAATTCCTCCTAGCAGGTCTCCAAGGAGAGCACAGCTTTGCCAACTAGGTATTTTACCTCCCTGAAATGGCATAAAATCTGAAGAATCTTATCTGTGCCTCCCTCTAGAATCTGGGAGGAATTGTAATTTTGAAAACCAAGCCATTCTCTAAGTTGCTCGCAGCTCCAAGGTCAACACACAGGAGCACTTGTGTGTGCTACAACACTCATTTCTGTACCGTTGTCTCTTAATTATCTCTCCTGTGGAAGACTAGCTGGGCGTCTGCCCACAGGCACTATCATACCAACATGGTGAACTTTCTGCATGGTAGCTGCACTTTTAGAACGGTAACTCTCCAAAAGAAAAAGGGTCTACATGTATTACTATAATTATATTAATTATACCCCTCAATATTTTTTGCATTTTACATTAATCATGTTAGGCAATAGAATGATACTTATTTAAAAGAAAGAAAATTCACTCTGTTAATCCAACATATTAATGGTAAGGAGCATCTGAGCTAATTTATTATAGAGGAGCAACTGCATTCCCAGAATGTTTTAGTCATTGGGTCAATTTAAGAAAAATGTGGTTTGAGAAAAATATGTAGGTTATTTCTTACTGCATTCTTAGTTTAAAATATTCTGACCCATTATCAGACTACGTGTCTTAACCATCTTCAGGGCACACATACATTCAAATTGTTGGTTCAGAAAATATTGTCGCTATATATGCAGGGAACTGCTTGAACCTCCTCCCAACATATAAAAGGAGCATCAGTCCTAATACAGAGAAAAATGAAGTAGACCTGGATGAAACTGATATATAATTAATTGATCATGCTATTTGGTCTAGAAACCTACTAAGTATCCTCTTCCATACAAGACTGCCCTTCTCCCAAAGCAAATGTTGTATCAATTTTTCCCACTATTTATTCCCAAACTCATTTCTCACCCATACAGTCCTTTAAAAGCTTAACTTTAGGGCAAATTAAACATGAAACATTTGGAAAATTGACTTCTTGACATCTAAAATCAGCAAAGAAATTTTCAAAAGGGAATAATGCTTAGTAAGTTTGACAGAAAAGGGAGGTAGAAAGCTAGAGTAAGGGACCACTCTAGGTTAATTCCACTTTCAATCAATTTCAATTTTAATAAGAGTTTTATAGAAAGTACATTTGTAAAGGACAAAGTCAATTATAAATATTTGCATGATTACCATTTATAATGGCTTTTTTTTTTCAAATAATTCATGAATATCAACAAAGAAAACATAGAGATAAAATTAATTTTACCACCCCTATCCCCCAAATAGAAGCTGTACATTTGAGAATATATGATTTCAGTGATTGGGTTTATTTTTTGTTTTTAATGAATGAAAACAAAATTGTCTCAGTGGAACACAAGTGGGACCCTACATGTCTTCCTCAACTGTTCAGAATATATTGCATTAACTATCACAAGTAAGTCTACATGGCCAGATGAAGTTCTACAGGCCTTTTTGCTCTGCTGAATATTTTTACTGATCTCTATCTAATAAAATTTTTTTCATGATCTGTAAATTATTTCTATAAAAGGAAATTTATTCTTCTGTTCACACTTTTTAGCTGTATTTGTTGTTATCTGTAGTGTAGCGTGGGGATTAGCAACTTTTTTTATGAAGAGCCAGAGAGTAAATATTTTAGGATTTGGGGACCGTATGGTCACTGCTGCAATTACTCAGCTCCACCCAAGTGCAAAAGCAGCTGTAGACAACACATAAATGAAAGAGGATGGCTGTGCTCCAGCTGAACTTTATTCATAAAGTAGGCCACAGACCAGATTTGTTTCATGGAATTTAGTTTGTCAACCTCTATAAGAAAAACCTGTCTTAAAAGCATTTACTTTACATGTAGTACTATTAT
This sequence comes from Tonatia bakeri, assembly GCA_004024845.1. Lineage (NCBI taxonomy): Eukaryota > Metazoa > Chordata > Mammalia > Chiroptera > Phyllostomidae > Tonatia > Tonatia bakeri. The sequence goes on along the minus strand of PVIA01009362.1, from coordinate 40,802 downwards.
GATTATTTGAAACCACTCACTAAAACTATCATTAAGAACAAAATTATATTGTTTAATCATCTGTGATGAAGTTATTTAGAGTTTGGTTCACCATCAAGTTCTTCCAGCACATAAATGACTCGCTAGACAGATAACTTGATCTATAAACATCTTAAAAAATCAACCCACTATCTGATGATCAATTGGACTCTTGGCCTTCCTAAAACCCAATTTCACATTAAAACATTAGAAAAAGCATATGATGAAGGAAAAATCTGACATAATAACATTTTTATATCAACCACGTATGCTACCTCTCAGTTGTTGCAATTATATAAGGAAAACCACAGTTGGACTTTTATATAATGAAAATGATGTCTTGAGTGATCTGCCTGCAAACTGTAAGTATCAGGATAACTTAAAAAGACCTGAGACTTTTTCTAGGATGGCATGTGCTCCATGGAAGATCTGCTTCAGTCTTCCATATGAAGTAGGTTAGACACCTCCTCACAAACTGTAAAGGAACTCAAGGAACAAAGGGCATGGTTTATCCAAAAATGAAATGAATTCACAGAATATGAACGAACTCAAATTTCTTTAAGATAGAAAAGGTCTCAGAAATTATGTACACTAGAGCTCTTAACTTGGGGCCTATGATTGAACTTTGGTTTAATTCCAAAAATTGCCTACAATTATAGGCAAAATTTTAATATCTAAGTGTTAAAATACCTGTTTAACTGTTTTATTTTATGAAAATCTGTTACATCCATCAATTCTCAAAGAGGCTTTTATCCCTTACAGTGAGTTGAACAGTAACCCACAAAAAAAATAAATAAGTAAATAAATAAAATGTTTGAGTCCTAACCCTCTGAGTATGATCTTCCCTAAAAATGGGATTTTGCAGATTAAATTAAGGATCTCAGTATGAGAATATTCTGAATTTAGAGTGCACCCTAAACCCAATAACAAGTGCCCTTTTAAGGGACAGGAGGGGAGATCTGAGACATTGAAATTCTATCGCCACAAACCAAGGAACATCTTGAGCCATCAGAAGCTGAGAGGCAAAGAAGGATCCTTCCCTAGAGCCATGAAAGGGAGCATGGCTTACCCTGTAGATTTCAGACTTCTAGCCTCCAGAATTGTGAAAGAATAAATTACTCCTGTTTTAAGTCACCTAGTCTGTGGCAATTTATTAGGGCAGCCCCAGGAAACCAATACATCCCTCAAAAAGTTAAGACCCAAAATCACTCCTGAGGCTCATCAAGTGTCACTGAAGTATCCTAAGGTAACTCAGCAGCTCAGACAGAGTAATAGCCTAGAATTCAGGTCTCTTGACTCCAAATCATGTGCTCATTCCTCAACTATATCCTAACATCATGTGCTCACATCTGTGCTAGACTCTGTGTGGAAAAGCAAAACTGTATGCTATGATCACTGCCTCAGATAGTTTACACTCAAGTTATGGATAAAATACACAAAATCATTTATTATTCAACAAGAAGTATAGCAGCTACAAGCACAGACTCTGACTCCAGACCTCCTGGTTTCAAACGCCAGCACTGTCCCCCACATAACAATCAAACTTGGACAAGTTACTTAACCTTTCTGTGTTTCATTTGCTTCATCTGTAAATTTGGATGAATGATAAAACCTGTCTCATAGGGTTGCTGTGACCATGATGTGAGCTGACACATGGAAAGGGCTAATGACAATAACTTGCCCAGAGGATTGTTATTATCTGCAAGGCTCTGCATTCTGTGCTGAGGATACTACAGTGGAAAGATACAGTCCTTGACATCAAAGAGCTGGCACTCTTATGTTCATGGAAACTGAGGCAGTGGAACAATCAGGCAATTTCAATGTAATATTTGAAAGCAACATAATGGGTATAATAGCTCTAATCTTGGGATCATATGCTCATGGTAACAGTGAGGGTTTCCTAAAGGAGTAAGCAGGTGCTGTTCCCAAGGCTGAGGTAGTACTTAGCTACTACCCTTTCTGAGAAAGGACAGACAGTAGATATTTTAGGGTTTTCAGGCTGTATAGTCTCTGTCACAAATATTCATCTCTCCCATTGTAACAAACAGCAGGCATGGATAACATGTGACTGGACAGAGTGACTGTGTCCCAACAAAATTTTACTTATGATACTAAAATTTGGATTTTATTAAATCTTCCTTTGATTTTTTTCTTAACCATTTAAAAATGGAAAGAACTCTGTTAACTCACATATGGTACAAAAACAGGCAGTCAACCAAGTTCAGTCCCAGGGCTGTCTTTTGCCCACCCTTGTACTATTTGATAGCAGATTTGGTACCCAACCCTCCAACACTTGAGCTTTCCTCTTCTCCAAACTAAATATTTCTGGTATCTTCATCTACTTGTACTAACACATGTTAATACCTTTTCATTATTCCAACCTAAAATTTGATGTTTTGTTTGCTTTTGTCTTTTTCTGAGTGTATGGCCATTACTCACATGTATTGAATTATTGGCTTGACCATATTCTAGTCCATGTAAGATTCATTATCTCTTTCCACACTCAAACCAATCCTTAAAAGGAAAGTATCATTTATTCAGTTCTTACCTTGCTCCAGAAGCTATTATCCCTGTTTTATAGATGAGACAAATAAGACTCACAGAAGGCATATGACTTGTCCCAAATTATGTGGTTAGAAAATGACAAGAAGGATTTGAAGATGGACTTTCTAACTCCTAGCCCAGGCTGCTTTTTACCATACCATGCCCTCTGTGTCTAGAGTTCTAGTAACTCTACAGAAAAGGAGTGAGGTTGATTCAGCATGACTCATTGGTGAACCCCTGAGGCTTCTAAAGAACATCACTTCTCTTTCTATACTTTTGAACCATCTTTTCTCTTTTTTGTATGTGAAAACTGCATTTATTTTTAAAATTATGTTATTGTTGTTCAGTTACAGTTGTCTGCATTTACCCCACCACCACTCCCCCCTACCCCAGCCACCCCCATTTCCCTCCCCTGCTTCCAGCCCCCCTTGGTTTTGTCCATGTGTCCTTCATAGTTGTCACAGGTGTGCACAGGTAACCAGGTTCTTAGTGATTGAAGACAAAGAATGGGACCGAACACACAGAGTTTATAGCATAAAGAAAGAGAAAGATTTATTAAGCGATAGTACACTCCACAGAACATGGGAGCAGGCCAACTCTGAGCAGAGATTGATCCTGTGGGCTTGAGGGATTCTCTTCTTATAGGGAGGAAGCTTCCTGGCTAGTCTTTGGCGAGCTTCTATTGCACAGGTACAAAGAGTTACATTTCAAAGCTACTACGCATGTGTGGTTTCCCAAGATTTTCTTGATTGGCTACTGGAGAAGAGAATCCCACAATGTTAATTCATTATAATGCTATTATAATGAATCAGGGGCATTCCATGATCCAGAGTTATCCCAGAAAACAGGAACAACGGGTCTTAAGGGGTCTTTGTCATGTATGGATTTTTTTTTTTATCTTAGCCCTGCGGGGCCTCTGCAGTGTCCTTTCTGACTATCTCCTCCCTCATAGTTGTTCTGAAAACCCTTCCCCCCATTATCCCCTCACATCTGGCATCTTATCCAGAATTTCAGTGAAAATCATAGGTTTGTAAGTTGCAGAATCATCCTCTTTCTTCTTTTGAGAGTTCTCAAAATCTTGATGAAAGGGAAATTTGGGATAAATCAGCATTTAGAGTGAAAAGGAGGATGTTGGTGGAAGGTAGGATGAGTTAACAAAGTAGTTTGTCTGCAAATGCCAAATCCTACACATGCAACTAGCAACTGATCAATTTCAGGCAGTGACCTCAGGCACCAACATTTTAGTGAAAATAAGAAATGAATCTGTTTAGTCAACACACTCAATTCTATTCTTCCAGCTCAAATTTAGACACAGAAATAGATTTCAACCATATTTCAAAATAAAACCAAACAGGTAGAAAGGGGAGTAGGTAAGCACCAACTTCTAGTACTGAAGATAGTGGGCTGGCCCTCATTAGCATCATTTGCTACAATTAAGATGTAATTCTAAACCTTAGAAAGTGGGGTTTTTTTAACATGACTGAGAAACTATCATTGGAAGCAATTATGAATTTTTTGCACAGCTGCACCTTTGGAAGAATAAGAATATATCTTCCCCCTCACAAAGTGACCACTTTGACCGCATCATTTGGAAGCGTACATTCTGACAGACTTGTGTCAAAATCAGTTATACCACTTAGTCTTTAGAATAGCTTGTCAAGAGTTCTTTCCCTCCCCTGTTTAAGCAATTCAACTTTAACCAAAAAATTTATGATAAACTAGTGTCTTGATGACTGTGTGAGTTTTAAAACATTGTCTTGGCCCTTTTCTGTGTTAACATTGTTTCAACGCTATTGGCATTTGTGATCAGGAGATCAAATGCCAGCCTTCACTGTGAGATTCAGGTACTACTCAAAAAAACTTCTGAGTTTCATAGTGCCTATCCATAACTCTACTTTTCCTAGAACATGCAAACAGTGGGCAAAAGATACTTCATGATTTAGGGGTAGCTGCCTTCACTGATGTTATCCATGTTTCAACAAAAAAGTCTCTCTCTAAGCAGACCTGTTTGAGGAGCATTCATTTCCATCCATGGGCCTGGCTTGTGTAAACACCAAACCATTGTTTACAGAGCATATGCCAGAGCATGGTGTCAGAATGGTCCTAACACTGTTTCATAAATACCCAAGTCTGACCACTCAAACCCTGGCAAAGAGTATTCTTGGCTCCTAGCTATCATCACTTGATTTATATATAATAGCACAGCCCAGTCAACACAGTTGTGAAAAAATTTTAAATTTTGTTTTAGGGAGGCAGCATGGGGCCTGCTGGGAGCAGTAGCTATGTGCTTGGAATCGAATTTGTAAAAATGGAATTCCAATCAGTAGTAGTGGCAGTTGGAAGGCTATCTCAGATGACAGATCTGACTTTCAGCATTCTCAAACCTCTGCTTCCAGCTGGGAACAAACCTTCATTTTGGTACCCATTGAACCTGCTTCTGCATGTTGGATTTGAAGAAATAATTATAATCAGGGGTGTCCAAAAGGCTCTATCTGAAGAATTCAAGGTGAAAATGAAGCTAGATATTGTGTATATTCCTGATGAAGCTGACAAGGGAACTGCAGATTGTCTCCACCATATATATCCAAATCTTAAGACAGATGTACTGATCCTGAGCTGTGACCTAATAACAGATGTTGCCTTACAGGAGATTGTGGACCTATTCAGAGCTCATGATGCATCACTTGCCATTTTAATGAGAAAAGGTCAAAATGGCTTAGAACCAGCTCCAGGTCAAAAATGGGGGGAAAAGCAGTGAAGCAGCATGAGTTCATTGAAGTGGACAACACAGAAAAGAGGCTGGTGTTTATGGCTCATGAAGCAGACTTGGATAAAGAGTTGGTAATTAAGTGATCCATCCTGCAGAAGCAACTTAGAATATGTTTCCACATAGGCCTTGTGGATGCCCTTCTCTATTGAATGAAAAATACATTGTTGACTTCCTACTGGAAAATGAGTCAATCACTTCCATCCAGGGTGAACTGATTCCATACCTAGTAAGAAAACAGTTTTCCTCAGTTTCCTCACAACAAAGAGAAGAAGAAAAAGAGGAGGACCTAAAGAAAAGGAGCTAAAGTCCTTAGATATTTACAGTTTTATATAAGAGGACAACACACTGAGCTTTGCTCCCTATGATGGTTGCTGGGATGCCTGTCAAGGACACAGGTGGGAAGAGTTGTCCAGATCACAGGTGTGCTGCTATGTCCACATCATTAAAGAGGGACTCTGCCTTCGACTGGGCACCTGGGACTCTACAAAGAGGCAAACAGACAGATGCCCAATTGCTACCTATTCTTTGTCCAGAAGAATCACTAGTCCATTTCATCAGCTGAGATTGTCAACAAAGATTTGTTTGAACTTGACTGCCTTATTGGGCCAGATACACAGGTTGGAGAGTTGTCCATTAAGCACTCTGTCATTGGTTCATCCTGTGTCATCAGAGAGAGAGTGACTATCACTGACCGCCTCCTCATGAACTCAGTTGCTGTGGAGGAAGAATGCAACATCCAGGGCAGCGTCATCTGCAACAATGCTGTGAGTGAGAAGAAAGTAAACATCAAGGACTGCCTAATTGTAAATGGCCAGAGGATTGAAGCCAAAGCCAAATGAGTAAATGAGATGATCATGGGGAATGATCAGCTCATGGAGATCTGAGTTCTGAGCAAGTCAGACACATTCCTCTTAGCCCCCAGAACTACAGATATTGGCTGGCCCATCTGTTTGACTCTATTTATTACCCAATAAAGAAAAAAATTTTCCCCAAAGGAAAAAAATTGTTTGATCATCTTAATTTATGTATTTGTTATAGTAAGAATCAATATGATCTGTTAACAAGGCTTTATCAGAACATGAAATGTTGCAAATTTTAAATACCATGAAGTACCTAAATAATTTGAAACGCTTGTGTCAAACTTACGAAGACTCTTCTCCTCCTATTATAATATGTTACGCCATTTCAACTTTTTAAATATAATATGTTAGATGACATGAACTTTTTACCTACTTGTGTTATTTATTACTGGTCTCCCTCAGATAGGGTGAAAGCTCCTTAAGCACTAGGAACAATGTCTGGTACATGCTCAGTACTTAATATGTACATTTAATGGGTAGAAGGAAAGAAGAATGGATAAATGCATGGGATGGGGGAAGCCATATTCCCTCTGGTGAACATCTAGTGGTATAACCATGCACAGTGTTAAATAAAATTCAAGTCACCTGTTAAAAAATTGCGATGCTAATTAGGAAGATTTGAATACTGAACATTTGATATTAATATATTATTTATTTGTGTAAGTATGAAATGTATTATACTTGTAGTTTACATATTAAAATATTTAAGACTTCTGGTCAAGGTGGCAGTGTAGGTAAACATGGCTCACCTCCTCGTAAAACCACGTCAAAATTACAACTAAACAATAGAACAACCATCATTCAGAACCTCCAGAAATCAAGTTGAATGGAAGTCCTATAGCTACAGAATTAAAAAAGAAACCACATCAAGACTGGTAGGAGGGGTGAAGATGCAGAATGGGCTGGTTCCACATCCCCATGTGGTAAGTAAAAATCAGGAGTGATATCTCAGGAGCAAGGGGTCTCAAGCCCACACCAGGCCCCCCAGCCCAAGCTTCCAGTGCCAGCAAAAGAAGTTGTCATAACTTCTGGCTATAAACTCCAGCAGGGATTGAGGCTGTGGAAGAGAGAAACTGCTAGAGTCTCAGGCAGCTCCTCCTAAGAGCCTGCACACAGACTTACTCACATTTACTTCCTCTGAATGCCAGCACAGGGGCAACAGATTAAAAGGCATCAAAGACATATGGGGAGGAACTGAATTGTCCAGCCTCAGGGCAAGAGCTGTGGGGGGTGGGAAGGGCAGCTTTCTCTCTGACAGAAGTGCTGGCAGAGGCCACTATAGTTTTTCTGAGCCCTCCCTCCACAGAGCCACAAAACCAGCAGGCAGATACCATATTGGAGATTCCATCAGTCTGTCTCATACTGTTTGCCCCATCCTGGTGATTTCCTGAGGCCCTTCCCCACCCAACTTTTAGGCTCACCCAAGCTGTTTCCAATGGTTTTTTTCCATACAAATGGCTTGTCTTGGTCCATGCTTCAGATTTTCCTAAATTCTCTCAAACAAGCAGCATCTAGCTTCAGTGACCCCCATACTGCTCTCTAAGTTGCCCCAAGCCTGGCAATAGCAGCAGCCAGGCTTGGTTCACAGCTTGGCCTTGCCTGGGCACCTCCAAGCCCAACACAATTAGCAGCTATATGCAGATCACTGTGTAGTTTATGCTGTGCGATCCCGGACAGAACGCAGCTGACCTTGGATGTGCCAAAAACAATCAAGGCTCAAGTACAACAAGAGGGTATACACAGCCCACATAATGGTCACACCTTGAGTACCCAGCTTGGGTAATAGGGGAGGCTGTGCCACTGGACCCTATAGTACACCTACTATAGGTGTATTAGGTCACTCTACAAAGCCTGGGAGATGTAGCAGCTCTACTTAATACATAGAAACAAACACAGGGAGCCTGCCAAGATGAGGAGACAAAGAGGCATGGCCCAAATGAAAGAAGAGAGCAAAACTCCAGAAAAAGAACTAAACAAAATAGAGACAAGCAATCTGCTAAATGCAGACTTCAAAGCACTGGTTATAAAGATGCTCAAGGAACTTAGTGAGAACCTCAACAACATAAGAAGATCTAGTCAGAAACAAGAACAACATAAAAAGATCCAGTCAGAACAAGAAATTGGAAACTTATTTGAAAAAATAATGACAGAAAACTTTCCCAACCTGGTGAAGGAAATAGACATACAGGCCTAGGAAGCACAGAGAGTCCCAAACAAGATGAACCCAAAGAAGACCACACCAACACCACACATTGTAATTAAAATGCCAAATATTAAATACAAAGAAAGAATCTTAAAAGATGAGAAAAGCAGTTAATAACCTACAAGGGAGCCCACATAAGACTGTCAGCTGATTTCTCAAAAGAAACTTTCAGGCTAGAAGAGATTGGCAAGAAATATTCAAAGTAATGAAAAGCAAGAACATACAACCAAGATTATTCTACCCAGCAAAGCTATCATTGAGAATTGAAGGACAAATAAATAGCTTCCAAGACCAGAAAAAGCTAAAGGAGTACACCACCACCTTTGCTTCTCTTACTCCACAGGTGCCATGTAAAGAAGCAGCATTATATAAACTATCAAAGGGTATTCTAGAAGAAGAAGGGGAAGAGGAAGAAGGAGGAGGAGGAGGAGAAGGAGAAGGAGAAGAAGAGGAGGAGGAGGAGGAGAGAGGAAGAAGAAGAAGAAGAAGAAGAAGAAGAAGAAGAGAAAGAAGAGGAAGAAGAGGAAGAAGAAGAAGGAGGAGGAGGAGAAGGAGGAGGAGGAGAAAGAGGAAGAGGAGGGAAGGAGAAGAAGAAGAGGAAGGAGGAGGGGAGGGGCAGGAGGAGGGGGAGGAGGAGGGGAAGGAGAAGAAGAAGGAAAAGAAGAAGAAGAAGAGGAAGAGGAAGAAGAAGAAGGAGAAAGAGAAAGAGAAGAAGAAGGAGGAGGAGAAGAAGAAGAAGAGGAGGAGGGAAAATATGAACAGTAAAATGGCAGTAAGTCTGTCTCTATCAACAATTAAATCTAAAAAACAAACTAAACAAACAAGCAGAACAGAAACAGAATCACAGATACAGAGAATGTTTTGAGGGTTTCCAGAGAGTGGGGTGTCAGTAGAATGGGTGAAAAAGGTGATGGGATTAAGATATACAAATTGGTTATTACAGAATAGTCATGGGGATGTAAAGTACAGCATAAGAAATAAAGTAGCCAAATAACATATATGCATTACTCATGGATATGGAAAACAGTGTGGGGGTTGCCTGAAAGAAGGTGGGTGGTTGGGTAAAAGGGTCAAAGGAAAAAAATTGGGGACAACTGTAACAGCATAATCAATAAAATATAATTCAAAAATTAAAAAACTTAAAAATATAATGATGCCTGGGATTTGTCTTAAAATAATCTTGACTCAGAGAGAACAGTAAGGAGAGAGACAGATGAAACAAGACTGGCCATGAGTCAATCATTATTTTGGAGTGATGGATACATGGGAGTTTGTTATACTATTATCTTTACATCTGCATATATTTGAATTGTTATAGTAAAATGATAAATATTTAAGCCATACAAAATGACAATCAGCTAAAAGTGAGACTCCTTCCAATCTCTGCACTCTATTCTCATTTAATTAAAAGGAAAAACAAAAACTACTAAACATCTAAAACATACAAAGTACTATTACAGTTACTGGAAATATAGCTGTTAGGGAGCAGTTACATGCTAATAAGAGAAAAAGACAATAAATTCACAAATAAATACATGAAACATTTGAATTGTGTAATAGGTGCTATAAGAAAACAAAACCATTTCTCCACAAAAGAAACCAGTGTTACCAGATAGATATTCTAGTCATCTAGCAGAAACATGTGCATGTGCATCATATACTGTATTATTGTACACACCTTCTTTACTCAGGAGAATCCATTCTGTCCTGTAACTCGTTTCTTTCCCTTAATAATACATCCTATAGGTCGGTCTATGTTCAGACTGGAATCTCTGGAGAACAAAGGCCTCATGGAATGTCTTTGCATCCCCAGAACTTGGCACAGTGCCTGGCACCTGTCAGACCCTCAGCAAATGTTTGATGAATTGAATACCTAATCACTGGGCACACCAGTTTTCCATCCTCTCTGCACCTTTGCTTCTCTTACTCCACAGGTGCCATGTAAGGGAGGGTTGCAGAGCTGCATGGCACCTGGCACACAGAGGGCCTTCAACAAATGTTTACTAGAGGAATTAGGCATGGGATGAGAATCACCACAAGGCAAAGCCCATCAGACAAACTTCTCATTAATAATATCTGAACACCTGGTGTACTGGGCCAGGAAGTAAATGAGTGTCAAGTCCCTGGTGTGGGATGGATTGGGTTTGGTGGGGGTTGGTTTTGTTTGTTTGTTTGTTTGTTTGACCTGCTCACGTTTCTTCAAGCACTACTACTTTTTAATATATTTGCTCCAAAATCACCTTTAGCTCTCAGTAGATCTCATAGAGCTGTACATGAAATCACTTGGAGATCTTTTATGTCACTTTTATGTCATAGTGATTCTACTGTTATTTTGTTGGTCAGCATTAACAGCAGAAAAGCTGCATGAGTGATGTGGCCCGTAGATAACTTGGACCCCAATTTTGCTTAATCTTGAATGGCTTGAGAGAGTTAGAGGTATTTAAATATGTTTTAAAAATTTTTAAATAACTATTACTGAATAAATACAAAAATTGGAGTAAAAGAAGCTACTGTAAACTGAAATTGATTTATCTATTTCCTAGCATGACTCATATCGTAGGCAATGTCTTATTTGTGTACACAGCTGTGGAATGTGAAAATATTCTTCCACTAATGCATCAAAGTCAATGCATTGTGCTTCCTTTGCAGATTACATTATTTGAGAGATGAAAAGATTATTTCAACAAGCAGACTCCTTCTTCACGGTCTAGGATCTCATTGAACTCTCCCTTTAAAATGTCACAAAAAGAACGCATTTGAACTAACATTAGGATTTAGATTGGGTGGGAGCTCAGATTTTTCCATAAGTGGTTTGTGTGCTGAGTTATATATGTTTGTGTGAAAACAGGGAAGTGAGTCCAAGCACACAGAGCAAAAGAGGCCAGAGAATATACGCCTCTTTTGAAGTTTGAATTTGCACATGAAGATAAGTTAGTTACCAACAGCATCACGGAAACAATAACTACACAAAATACTTGAGGCTTGCTCAGGAAACATACCTTTGTCTATAAAAAAATACTGGTGGTTTAATGAGCAGACACTCATTTCCTCACAGTTCTGGGTCAGTGTTCCAGCATGGTCAGGTTCTGGTGAGAGCTCTCTTCTGGCTCGTGATAGCCACCTTCTCACTATGTTCTCACGTGGCCTATCGTGTGTGTGTGTGTGTGTGTGTGTGTGTGTGTGTGTGTGTGTGTGTGTTTAGAGAGAGAGATAGGTGAGAGAGGGAGAAATATCTTTTTCTTCCTTTAAGAGCACTAATCCCATCCACATGACCTCATCTGAACTTAATCACCTCCCAAAGGCCCCACCTCCAAATACCATCATGCTCAAGGTAGAGCTTCAACCTATGAATTGTGAGGAGACGTAAACATTCAGTTCACACCACACCTAAAGTAATTTTAGCACTTTGTAACTGTATTTCACTTGGTTGTTCTGAGAATCTATGTGCTTACAGAAGTCCTTTTACATGATTGCTTTGGGATGATCACTCATTTGACACTCATGAACTATTTATCATCATTTTCTCTAGGCCAGATGCAGTTGTGGACCTTGGGAGATACAGAAAGAATAAAATAGATGTGGTTGCCTGTCCTCAAGGGACTCACAGTTTAGTAAGAATTAGACAAAGATCACGAACAAATAAAAAATAAGTAAATAAACAAGTCAATAAAAACATATTGCTACCTGTGATTCTTTGAGGAAGACAAAAATAGGATTCAGTCCTAGAGAAAAGGCTGGGGGAAACAAGGGTTATACTTTAGATGGGGTGCTTAAGGACAGCCTCTTTGAGAAAGTGGCACTTAAGTTGATACTTGAAATATAAGAGTGTTCCCTCAGATGGAATGGCAGGTGTGAGGGCCTCCAGGCAAAGGTGACTTTGGCCTATTCCACGAATCAAATGATGTCCATGTGTCTGGAACATGGTGAGTGAGAAGGAGAGTGGCACGGCATGATACAGGAGACGCTGGCAGGACAAGACTGCACCAGGCCTTGCAGACCAAGGTAAAGCATTATTTTCTTCTAAGGATGATGGAAGCCATCATCAAGGTTTAAGCCAGAAAAGAGGTGCTCTGTTTACATGACTTGCACTCTCTTTGTTCCAGTGAAGCAGTCAGTAGATGAAGATAAAAAAGGTAGTAAGAGACAAGAGTCTTGAATGATGGAGACAGAAGCAACTTAGCTACTTTGAGTCCAGAGGATTCTTCTAGGCTCAGTAATCTTAGAAAACTGTTTGTTGACCTACCAGTACTTGAAAACCATTTTTCAGGTCATGAATAACTGTGCATCCAGCAGACATTTGCTGAATGTCTACCCAGGTGGGCCATGTGGTGGTGGGACAAAGATGAGTAGACCAAAACCCTGTACACACAGATCTGTCTTTCAGGCTAGACAAGGACACTGACAAATACACAAAATGTGTTCATGGAACCTGTTAAATACTATGAGAGAAGTCATGATAGAGTAGGAGGAGGACACAGAGATTGAGCCCTCCGGGGCAGGGAACAGGTAACAGTAAAACTGTTCACAAAACAGATGATGCTTGACCAGACCTGTGAGGAAAGAGCATAACGTGTCTCAGGTGGATAGAGTTAGGTATGGAGGGGCAGCACAGGTGAGGGGGGTGTATGAGCAGGGCATTCACAGCCACCATGCTGGTGAGTGTGGGGAGAGCACTGGGTCCCAAAGGCAGTGGCAATGAAGGATCTGGTGCCAATACAAAGGGGAAAGAAGGGTAATCTGGATGTCTTTAGAAAGAAGTGTGAAGAACAGTTTGCAAAGAGAATAAAGACAGAAGTAGAATCTGATGCAATACCCAGAAAACAACAGATAGGTCAAATCTGAGGCAAAATTATAAGATTCATAAAGGTAAGACTCCATGAGAATCTTCAATTCTCCAAGAGAATCTTCCCTAGAACAGCAAGTACAATAATGAACACATGTTGTTAAATTAGGTTAAGTAAGCATAATCGCATGATATACAAAATGTCCAGTTCCAGATTCAATATAAGATATTATACTACTATGGAAATGCAAAGAGCTAGGTGCTCTTTTTATATATTTATAAGGCCCACACAGGTTAATGTATATTCTTGACATCACAAATTTATTTCCATGTTAATTTACTTTCAGAAAGCAAGTATAACAATAATATACATGGTGAGAAAGTAATTTTATTCATATGTTTGGACATAAAAAATATCATTATGCAGGCTAATAATCCCAGTTGACAGTCAGAATCACTTAAAAAAAAACCAGATACATTAAGAAAGAATTCAATAAAAGCAACAGCAAAGCTGTGATCTGGCGCCCTTGCTTGCTAGGTGGCACTGATTTATACCAACAAGTGCAGTCATTTGCCAGTCCATTTCAGGATCTATGCTCAGCTGCGTTTGCCCTTACACAGCATTGTGAAACATTGTCTCAACATTTGCACTTGTGGAAAAAGGCCCACTAAAGAACTCTGACTGCCTATACTTTACAGGCAACTGAAAAAGCAGTTTATCATTGCTTTCCTGGTTTTTTGCTTGTTTTGTTTTACCCTATGATGACAGCATAGGTATTGGTCCCTGTAGAGATACCAAAGGACTACTATACACATTAAAATCCAAATGGGCTCTATCTATGAGTCTGTCTGACAGCAGGCTGACAGCTCTGGGTGGGGCATTTGTGAGTGGAGGGATTGAGAAAAATAAAATTTAAAAAAAACAGGACTCATGGACTCAGACAACAGTGTGGTGATTGCAGGGGGAAGGGGGGTGATTGCAGACTATCTATGAGTCTGTCTGACAGCAGGCTGACAGCTCTGGGTGGGGCATTTGTGAGTGGAGGGATTGAGAAAAATAAAATTAAAAAAAAACAGGACTCATGGACTCAGACAACAGTGTGGTGATTGCAGGGGGAAGGGGGTAGGTGCAGATGGAAGAAGGTATATGGGGGATAGATGATAATGGAAAAAATACAATAAAAAATAGACTATTAATTTAAAAACTCCAAATGGGATTATTCTAGATGTTGATTCAGATTTTTTCCAAAATAGGAAAAGACATTTTTACTCCAGTTGTGTAACAGAACAAAAATGGAGGTTTGGCTGCCTGTCACCACGAAAGTCAAACTCACAAGGCAGATGTCAGTGCAAAAGGAAAGAAGTTTTATTCAAGTGCTGTGTGATCTGGGAGAATGGCAGACTCCTGTATCAAAGCCCATTTCCTCAGCAAGATCAACACAAAAGTCAGTGTCCAGAGTTCCTGCTCCAATTTAGAGTATAGTCCTTTGGAGCCTACAGGCAGCTGCTAAGCACTCATAGTCCCCATTGAACTAGCTTAGCTTGTTCCTGGTTGCTGTTCATTTCAGGCTTTCTCTTGGAGCCTGTGTATGAAGCCCACATGGCCATTTGTGGCTGCTGGGGCTACAAGTTCATATAGTCCTAGGGGAGTCTGCAAATGCACCAGCCAGTGCACCACAAGATGGGCAAAAGAGGGTTTTTTTTGTTTCCCTGGGATTATATTAGCTTGGGTGTGGGACAGACCAGATGCTTTCTCAAGCTCAATCAACTTCCCAAACTTTCATTTGCTTTGAGTGAGTCCACCTCCCAACCAATCCCTTCTTTCTACAGGCTAGACTGACAAGCCTCTTTGATCCAGTACCTCCCCCTGTGCCATTTTGACTTCTGTGGTGCATGTGCCTTCCTTCCCTTGGTCTCATTCCCAATCTGGTAACCAGAAGGGAGAGGAAGGACTTTTTCTCTATTATCTTGACACCTTTTTGCCCTCAGGTCCTATCCATTGATATTTCTAGCTTTCCACACACCCACTGTAAGAACCTCCCCTCTTCCACCATCTTGGCTAATGGGGAAGATTGCCTGGCACTCCAGACAGACTGTCTACATGTAAAAGTTGGATAATTTGAGATTTTTCTAAAGGTATTTAACCTCTGAAGGGATAAAGTCAGTCAGGGAAAGCTGATCTCCATGATCTCTGCTAAAGGCACACATGGTACAGAGCACAGGCTACCCTCTGCCTAGCCAGCAAGCTCTGAGTACATTGTGTATCTGTATAATTGAGTCCCACATGTCCCTCCTCCCTCATTGAATGGAAAGAGAAAATGGTACCACCATTTGAAACCCCAGATACTTAAAAGAACTCAATAGTTTCTTTTCCTTCTTTTTTCATTCTTTCTTTTCCTCCCACCTGTAGTCTAAACAAGTGATACATTTCTGGGTTCCCTACAGTGCCCTTCACCAGCCCCTCCTTTGAATAATCCTCAGCTTCATGGCCTGGCATGCCGGAGGAACTGGTTCTACACACCCAGAAGGAAAATGACAGCTTTTCACAGCAAGCTGCTCAGCTCATAAACAGCAAGGGGAAGCGTTCACACAGGTCTCAACCTGCCTCTTCCAAAATGTCAGTGTAGCCAGCATGGTAGGGAAATCTTCGGACAACATTAGCAACACTTTATATAACTTTCTGGAAAGTAGCTTAATGTTTACAACCGAAACAGATCACAGGTGACAGCCCTGCTATTCAGATGCCTACAGATGACCACATTACTGATGGCTGTGCTGTTCTTTCTGAGTGGCCCTGGGAGGCAGGGAGAGGGAAGGAAGAACAGAGCTAAACAGAAGTTAGCTTAGTAAGGAATGAGGTGTCCAAAAACCTGGCAAAAAGCCTATTTTTTCACAGTAAGAAAGCCAACTGTTTTTCCTGGAACTTTCTCTAAATTTCACACCTCTTTGTGCAAATGTCTGCTACACGGTGAGCTGTGTGAGCTCCAGACAAAAGTGACAGAGTAAGTGCAAAGCACATATAGTTTACTTACAAATGCACAAGTGCTGGAGAAGCCAGATTCATTCAGGGTTTGCTTAGCTGTTGCACTGTTCGTAGAGAGTATATGGCAAACCACAAAATGCCCCCAAACGCACATTTAAGGCCATACTTAAACCTGGAAGATACAAGTGAGCTTCCAACCTAATTGCATCATAATTTGGGCTTTGAAAATCAATATATTATTATTCCCATGTAAGACTATAAGAAATATAGTGAATATTAAAATTTAAGGTATGATACTGTCCTTCTAGGTTAAAGACTACCAGACTACCAGGAAAAGTGAGGCATTACTACCTAAATTTAGGGAAAAAAAGGAAAGGGGGAAGAAATAGCTTGTCATTTTCAGATTATAATTTCATTTCACTTTGATAAGATTTTAAGTTTGGTTTGTTTTGTACACCCAATAGTATACCAATAGTACCTAAAGATCTTTGGGTTTGCTATTGCATAAGAAGACTCATGAAAGTTTAGGTATGATTTATGCATTATTTTTAAAGCACATTTCCCTGTATGTACCACAGAAGTCTCTTTGGGAAAATTAGCAATGGAACAATTTCTATATTTCATAACCACAATCCCCCATGTATGGTGAATTAACCTGTTGTATGACCATAATACTAGATACATGAAAAAAATTTCATTAAAACAGTTATTGTACCTCTTTCATTTTCTCTACACCACGCAGTAGACAGTCTTGAAAAACTCTGCCATGGCCTTAATTTTATCTTTAAGACATAAAATGATTACACTTTTGAAATAGTGTTTTTATTTTTATTAATAAATATAACTATTCTTGTAAGGAACTACCAATGGCAGTCAGAAATTAGATAGTTACAAACAAATTATATTTTACTATCTGTATATTAAAAATGAACATGAATATGAAGTTATCTAAAAATGCAAAAATAGTAAATTATATCTTCTGTATATCAATATATGAAATATAGCTACCAGTAATAGGCATTTTTTTTTTCAAAATCAAGGAACAGTTCCTTGTCTATTAGGTAAAAACCCTAAATCCTCCAACAAATGTATAACTCCATATTTTGAACAATATTAGTATTTTGTTGTTCCACAAAATATGTAAATAGCTATTCATCCTACAGGAGTCAAATGAGGAAGAAAATAGCATTCTTATTTGTATAGGCATAAAAAATAAGACAGAATAAATCTGGAACGAAAGCCAGCTTTTAAAACAATTTAAGTATAACATTAAAGCATTTCTTCATCTGCTGCAAGTATTTATAAGTTCCATAATGTCTAACTCTTGCACAACTTGAGCTTTTTGCAAAGATTAATACTAAAATGCTACCTTCTGGGCCCTCTGCTATGCAAAGGTTATCCTTACATTCATTTTCCCCATGGATAAGTAAATATTCTTGAGACATATAAAAGAACATCCTGCCTCCCCCAGAAAGTAAATAAAGCTAAATCAGAAATTTAAAAAATAAATAATAATCCAATAAGAAAAGTATAGAAACCATCATATTCAAACACTCTGGCCTCAGATAAAAATATAAGTAAATTAATACCTTCTAGAAAATCCATGCCATTTCTTATACAAAACCCACTAATACCACTAGGACTTTGAGTTAGCTCAGTATAGACATTCCACCAGACATAATGTATTTGATTAAGCTTCTGGCTTTTTATCTTCAGACTGGTTTGCTATATTAATTCAAAAGTCTCAGGAATATGAGAAACAATGGCAATAATTCAAAATTTTTCATTATCTGTTCTTGGATGTGTCTTCATTTGTCATAACTGTTGGCTGTAATAAAGGATCTGCTTCTGTCTCTTCACATAATCTGGGGCCTACTCTTTCTGGGTACTAGTTTCAGTCCTGGGCTATGCTGGCCCAGGTCTGGGCTCCTTCTTCACCAGAAGCCTCAGGTTGATGTATTTACTACTCCCTACACCAAGACTGCCTTTGCCTCTGATCTTTCCAGCCTTAGTAATCCTCTTCTCAGTTCAATGAGAATCATACCATTAGTGAAAGGATGACAGAAGAGCCCAATTTGCCACATTGGAAGTGATCACAAGTTTATAAAAATTCAAGAGCCAGGATTATTTAAAGTGTGGTTTATAATGAAAGTTATCCTGTGAATGGAACAAATAGCTTATAGTAAGTTAACAACAGAATTTCCTATAAACATTTATGGCCACACACCTCATAATTACATTTCAGTCAACAATGGATTTACATATATGGCAGTGGTCCCAAAAGATTATAATGGAGCTGAAAAATTTCTGTCACCTAATGTGACATCATAGCTGTCTTAACATCATAGAGCAATACATCACTCATGCATTTGCAGAAATACTGGTATAAACAAACATACTGTGCTGCTATATGTATAAAAGTATAGCACATACAATTACAGTGGTAGGCTATACTATCTAGGTTTGTATAAGTGGTAGGCTATACTATCTAGGATTGTATTTCCGCACAATGATGAAATTACCTGATGGTCTATTAATAGTTCTCAGAATGCATCCCCATGGTTAAGCAATGCATGATTGTATTTCCAGAAATGTGTGTCTTTATAAGGTGTTCTCCATCCTTTACTCCCTTTTGTAGCTGTTAACCCATCTTCTTACAAAAGGCAGGAGATATACTAATTAAGGAGAAAAAAGACCATAATCCAATCAGTTTTGCTAAGGATCAGAATTTTAATATAAGAGCTGGTCAATACTAGCAAGAGAAAGGACTATTTGTCTTGGAGGTGTTTCACTCAAAGGGACATGAATATGAACATGAATAATCAACCCCTATACCCCTCTCCATCCAGGGAGAAACTAGAATGGATTTACTGATGGTGAGTTGAGCCCTGGAATAAAGCCCTGGAGTAAAAATGACAAAATAGGTTTTAGGGAGTATAACAGACAGAGATCAGAGGAAGCACCCTAATGCTCACAGGAGGTAGCATCTGAGTTGACAGATAAGTTAGTGGGCAAAGGCCATTGGGCTTTTGTATTGGTTGATTTCTCTTCCTGAAACCCTCATTTCCATGATACCCACATGGAAAACTCTCACCTCCTTCAAATCTTCACTAAAATGTCACCATTTGCCCTGGCTGGTATAGCTCAGTGGATTGAGCACGGGCTGCGAACCAGGCATCACAGGTTCGATTCCCAGTCAGGGCACATGCCTAGGTTGCAGGCTGTGGCCCCCAGCAACCGCACATTGATGTTTCTCTCTCTCTCTCTCTATCCATCCCTCCCTTCCCTCTCTAAAAATAAATAAAGTCTTAAAAAAAAAAAGTCACCATTTCAATGAGGCGTACTCCAACCCATGCTATGTGAAATTGCAAATAGAAATTTACTCATTCACTCTAATTCTTATTTCTTTCTTCTGCTATTACCTCCTAACTATATACTTTATTACATGAGAGCATTTACTTTTTCATTGTCATTTATTGTCATCTCCTCTCACCAACAGGAGGGTAGGAGGCTTTGGCCTATTTTCCTCACTCACGTTTTCTAGTTCTTCCAGACACCTAGAACAGAGCCTATATAGAGAAAGAATTCCTTTCAGTCTATGGAATTGACTCCACAGGCCACTCCAGTTATTACCTATTATACTGAAGAGGTTACATTAACTTATTTCCACCTTAAATAAAGCCATCTGGACAAAAACATCGATAGTTCATGCCCCTACGTCCAAATCCTTTAGCTTAGAATCTTCTATTAGAATTTGCCAGCAACAGCTGAGGTTTCCTTTTTTATCTGGAGCACTTACTGCTAATAAGGAATCACTGGAAAACTATATTCAGTCAAAAAGCAAACTTTATTGACAGGAGAGAGCCCTAGAAAAAAACAAAAAAAGAAAAGGTCACGATCATGCCATTGAAATAACAGAGAGGAAGAAGAAGGAGAAGAAAGGGAAAGACAGAGGGAGAGGAAAGATGTTAATATTTTAATAAGTTGCATAGGAAAAAGAGCTTCCTAATTGTAATATACCACTGCTATAAGCTGTCAAATCTCAATTTTTTTTTATTCCAAAGGGGAAAAAAATCAATAGGATGGAAGCTGAGGCTCAAAATCAGTATCACAATGGTCACTTTAGGCCTTAAAAATTTAAGCAACTTTTTCACTTTTGAGTAGAGAGACCAGAGAAGGTTTTTAATTAGGCTTCCAGAAGCTAGAAGACTTAATTATACAAATTTCTCTATCATTAATTTTCTCCGCTAAATGTTCAGCTCTCAAGATCCTATACTTTTTTCCCTATACTTTCTATATTTGCATTTAATATAATTTCTGGTCTTTTGTTTGGCACTAGACTAAACAAAAGAGTAGTGCCATTTTGTTGGAATTTTATTAGGAAGTAAAAACTTCACATTGATTTTGGCAAATTTTGGCTTCTCAAGTGAGACTTCGAAATTTATAGAGAAACATTTCCAATTTTCTGTTGCAGATCATATAAGCATAAATTAACAGAATTCTAAAACCTCATTCCTGTGAATAGAGCCCCTGACCCTGGATAAACCATTTGAAATGCTCTGATTCCCATAATTCTGTGTTCGTTTATAAGTATAACTGACAGACTATTAATTCTTCACCAGGCACAGGTGAAGGAGAGAAATGAAGATGCTTCCTTCTTAGGGAACCAAAGCGAAGGATGATGAACTAGAGCTGATGTAAACTAAGGGAAACAAGGGAGAACAGGTCATTTGCCCATTCAGCACCTATTTATTTATTATTAGATGTCAGATTTATAACTGTAAGATTGTAGACACAGGGCTGGAGGGAGAGTGCAGAAAATACCAGCCCTGCTGATTAAGGCTTAGCAGAATGCCTTGAATAGTACTCAAATAATGGATGAATGAATGAACAAATGAGTGAGTGAATTAATGAGTACATGAGAGACACAGCATGCAAATACAGAAAATCAAATAAAAAAGTGAGAAACTCTTTGAGTAAATGTCAAATATTAAGAACCTTATAGTTCAGATTTTTTTTAAATCTTCCCTACAAATTAAAGGGATGGAGAGGATGACTTAGACACAGTGGGACTTACGTGGAGCTTTGAAAGAGTGATATGTATTTATTGTAGCAATGCTTAAAATAGCAGAAAATAATGGAAACCACAAAAGAATTAATTGACCAGATTATGATACTTCATACAATAGAATACTCTATATCTCTAAAAATAACAAAAAGGAAGTTTTAGCAACATGAAAAAATCTTTTTACTATATCAAACGGAAAAAAAGCATTATAAATGAGTATATACAATGAAGTCATCTTTGTAAATAAAAAATAAATGCATGAATGTACATAGTTGTTAGCCATAATTAATAATTAATTATTAATTCTATTAATATATTTTGCAATGAATATATATTATAATGGTTTTAATAAGACAAAGTATATATATTTTCAGTTGATGTGGTAGGCAGAATAATGGTTTGCCCAAGAAGCTCATATCCTAACCCCTGGAACCTGTGAATATGTTGTGTTACATGGCACATGGGAATTAAGGTTGTAGATGGGGTTGCACGTGTTAATTAGGTGACCTTAACTTTGAAAAATAATCTTGGATTATCTTGATGGGCCCAATCATATAGTGCTTAAAAATGGAAGAGGCAGCAGAAGAGAGAGTCAGAGAGAAGTTCCCTGAGAAGGACTCTGCCTGCCAATGCTTGCTTTGAAGATGGAGGAAGGAGGTCACCAGCCAAGAAATATAGTAGTTTTTAATGGTAGTCAGTTTACAGCCAGCAAAGAAATAGAGACCTCAGTCCTGCAACCACAAGGAACTGAATTCTGCTGACAACCCAAATGAGCAGGAAATGAATCCTTCTCAACAGCCTCCAGAAAGGAGTATCATCAGTGGACACATTGATTTTGTTTTCACAAAACCTAATTTGTCTTCTGACCTACAGAGCTATAAGACAATAAATATGTGTTGTTTCAAACCACCAAGTTTGTGGTAATTTGTTATGGCAGCAATAGACAGCTAACATAGTTGGAAAGAATTTGGAAATGCAGAGAGGAGGAGGGGAACAAATTTCACTCAGGGGTGAAAATGCACACGACATTTTGGGAGACCCAATAGGAGCAAAGGTTAATAGAGGGGAGGATGAGAGGTGGAGCTGGGAGGTCCAGGTTAGGAAAGCACAGGTCAGCTGTCCTCTGCCTCTGTGAGGTGCACCAGACTGGGGGCTACCTTCTAGAAGTGAAAGAGAAGGTTGTGAGGCAACACGGAAAAAAGGACTTTCCCAGGAGTATGTAAGTGGGTCAAATAAAGTAGGCTTTTAAGAGGCTTGAAACAGTCCCCCTTCCCCTGCCACTACCATCACCATAGAGACAATTAGTCTAGGAAGTGAAGGCAAAATGAAAAGATGACCAGCCATCAGTAAACCCCCAGCTGAAGTAACCTGTGCCAGGCAGATCCAGAAGTACTAAGTGGCCCACAAGCCAAATGAGGGGTGATCTTCAGCAGTTGATGGAAAGCAGCAAAAGCCATGATAAAAACTACATGTAATTATGGTCCCAGGACAACAGCACCCATCCTCAGCCCTCATACTCTTCCAGGTTAGGGTTAAGCAGTGAGGGATGGCTAAAACAGTTTCACTGTTCCTTCAGAATGAGAGCCTGTGTTTTTTCAATTTACTCAGCCATAAACAAGCAGTATTTGTATCAACAGCAGCCCATTGGCCTCACATTTCCACAGATCTCAAGAAAGTGAATGACTGTATTGAATGCTATTTTTTTCCTTGTTTGTTGCTTTATTACATGGAGTGTGGATGAAAGCTTACACTTAACATAAATAAAAGTTGATCTGCTAGAATATTATGGAAAAGATTGTTAAATCCAAAAAAAGTAGCCATTGCTGAAACCTGAAATTTTCTGGTTTTTGATAGACAGCCAGCAGCACTTTGTTTGGATTATAATTAAGTGTCTGCCAAATTGCAAACTATAAAATTCAATCTCAAAAGTTGTTTTTTTTTACAAATTTAGGATTTTAACCAGCTCATTTCAAATACTCGAGCAAAAATGAGTATTTTCTACATTAACTATATGGTGAATTTATAAGCCAGTCACTTCCCACAAAGTTTGGGAAGGGGAGGAAAGAGGAGGTCCAAATAAACCTTATTATCCTGATGCAACTTCAGAAATTCTCAGAGTTCTACAATAAAAGGGTGGGGGCAAAATTAAGGTGATAGTTTTTACCAGGCTCTAGTATAGAGTATGACAATCAGTTTAGCACATGTCAATGCACCTTAAGTGAGAATGAAGCACATGGACCATCACAGCCTTCTTGGGAAGGGATCCAGGAGATCATGATCCCATGATGTTCGCTATTGAGAGGGGCCATGTGCCAGGTCTTTGCCAAACACTTTCTCAGATATTAACTAACTCTAAAGAGTCATGGAAGACACAAGTCACATCACCCGTTTTTACAAAAAAGAAAAGGGGGCCCAAATGAAAGAACAGATCAAAACTCCAGAAAAAATACAACTAAGCAACAAAGAGATAGCCAACCTATCAGATGCACAGTTCTAAACACTGGTAATCAGAATGCTCACAGAATTGGTTGAATATGGTCACAAAATAAAGGAAAAAGTGAAGGATATGAAAAGTGAAATAAAGGAAAATGTACAGGGAACCAACAGTGATGGGAAGGAAACCGGGACTCAAATCAATGGTGTGGACCAGAAGGAAGAAAGAAACATTCAACCAGAAAAGAATGAAGAAATAAGAATTAAAAAAAAATAAAGAGAGGCTTAGGAACCTTCAGGACACCTTTAAACATTCCAACATCCAAATCATAGGAGTGCCAGAAGGAGAAGAACAGAGCAAGAAATTGAAAACTTATTTGAAAACATAATGAAGGAGAACTTCCCCAATCTGGCAAAGGAAAGAGACTTTCAGAAAGTCCAGGAAGCTCAGAGAGTCCTAAAGAAGTTGGATCCAAGGAGGAACACATCAGAGCACATCATAATTTTATCAGCCAAGATTAAAGATAAGGAGAGAATCTTAAAAGCAGCAAAAGAAAAAGAGTTACCTACAAAGGAGTTCCCATTAGACTATCAGCTGATTTCTCAGAAGAAACCTTGCAGGCAAGAAGTGGCTAGAAAGAAGTATTCCAAGTCATGAAAGATAAGAACCGCCATCCAAGATGACTCTCCCCAGCAAAGCTATCATTTAGAATGGAAGGGCAGATAAAGTGCTCCCCAGATAAGGTCAAGTTAAAGGAGTTCATCATAACCAAGCCCTTATTATATGAAATGTTAAAGGGACTTACCTAAGAAAAAGAAGATCAAAAATATGAACAGTAAAATAATAACAAACTCACAGCTATCAACAACCAAACCTAAAAAAAAAAATCAAAAGCAAAAATAAACTAAGCAAACAACTAGAACAGGAACAGAATCACAGAAATGGAGATCACATAGAGGGTTATCACTGGGGAAGTGAGAGGGGGAGAGAGGGGGAAAAGTTACAGAGAATAAGTAGCATAAATGGTAGGTAGAAAATAGAGAGGGGGAGGTTAAGAATAGTGTAGGAAAGATAGAAGCTAAAGAACTTATATGTATGACCCATGGACTTGAACTAAAGGGGAGGAATGTGGGTGGGAGGGGGTGTGCAGTGCAGAGGGGCATAAGGGGGGATAGGACAACTGCAATAGCATAATCAGTCAATATATTTTTAAATAAATAAATGTAATGGTTTAAGTAAAATTTAAAGTTCATATATGCAAGAGAATTGTAACACAGGACCCATCTGACTCATTATTTAAACTATTAAATATAACATCATTATCCATTAAACGTTCTCCTGAGATAAGCAAGCAATCAGTGACACCTACTCAAGGCAATTATAAGAAATAAGACTGGCTTTACAAACCAAATAAAAGAGAAATTTATTGTTTTTGCTTTCATTCTTCTGGTTCTTATCTTTCTATCATTGTGACTATGGCAAACATTACTGGTTTCTCACCCTATTCCCACTCTCTGATGCTTGCCACCTGAACCAAAATGCTTTTGAAGCAGCAATGTGCCCAGGCCAGGTGAGATGGTCACTGTCTCACCCTCTCTCACATTTAAGAATAGCCCTGTAGAACAATCTGGCCCACTGAGATACACATAAAAGTCCACACATGCTCTAGGAAAATTTTATCATTTGCACACACACACACACACACTGATTTCTTCCTACCTTAAATGTAGATGTGATGACTGGAGCTACAGCAACAACCTTGCAATCATCAGGATGGCATCCAAACAGGGTAATAGACTGAAAGAAGGTAAGAAACATGTGTGTTTAATAGCATGACAGAACACCTGAGTCAGTGCTAGCAATCATCTACCTCTAGATATCTGTTTATATTCCTTATCAGATGTTTCAATAGATGCAGCTCAATACATTTCTTCGTCATTTTTGCTGAAAATCTTCAACTGCAAATTAATATTGATAAATTAAATAGAAAAAGATGAGGTTTGAAAACTGGGAAGATGCTAAAGTGG
Source organism: Tonatia bakeri (assembly GCA_004024845.1). Classification (NCBI taxonomy): domain Eukaryota; kingdom Metazoa; phylum Chordata; class Mammalia; order Chiroptera; family Phyllostomidae; genus Tonatia; species Tonatia bakeri. The sequence continues at coordinate 15,112 of PVIA01009362.1, read as the reverse complement.
ATGGGCCTTACAGTCATACAAGATTTGTGGTTTTGCTCATATCATACAGTGTATTCTTCTTCATATAACACCTAGCCTTGTGGTTTTGTGGTTGTTTAAAAATATACAAGCCTCCATTCACTCAAAGGACTGTTTTATCCAATATTCAGTTCAGGGCTCCAATCTAAACAGTGGATGAGATGAGGCACCATATACTTTGCCAAAAATAAAATAACATGCTGTGAAATAAAATATATGCACAGTATTTCCTCGTCTCATCATATCGCTTATAAGCTTCATGACCATCAAAAACAATCTCAGGTCAATGACCTTTCTGCTCCGCCAGTCACCAATCCTGAGCGGAGCTCACCTTCTGAGCTCACCTTCTGTCTTCTCACACTGATTCTCATCCACTAACACTCCATCTCCAATTTCTAATTCCTTGCTTCCAGAAATAATTGCTGAACTTTATGCCCAGCCTGTATCAGTTATTAGACCCTGGCCATTGCTCAAAAACATTCCTTGAGGACCTACTATGTGCTGTGTGCACTGTGAGGTGCTGGAATATTTTAGTGAGCACACCTGTGTAGTGAATCCGGCAGCCTTGAGAGCCACGGATTCTCTCTGGGATGTCATCTCTGTGTAACTAGTCATGTAGTACAGCTTATTTTGATGTGGTTGGAACTAAGTATATAAAGAAAGACAATTTTTTAAAGTGTTTTAAAGCTTAATATTCCAGACTTACTATTGCAAGTGAATAATTTTCTAGTAACCTTTAGATGCTTTATTAGGGCAAGAATTAAAATGGTTCTGTATGTTTTAGTATGTACCAAAAAGAAAAAAAAAAGTATGTTTCCCTTCAGAGAGTATAAGCAGCTTAGAAAAATTGCCAAGGCTAGGTAGTACACACACATATATTGTATATGTTTAAATATATATATATTAAACAAATATATATATAAAATGTTAGACTTAAAGCAACCTTAGAGATTAAAGTTTCATTTCTGCCCTTGGACATATTGGGAAACTGAATCCCAAAAATGTTCAGTGGCTTGGTTAAAATTATAAGCTAATGGATGCTTGAGACCCAATTATTTTACTCAGAGAGAAGTTTTATTACAGCAGGAGTTAATTAAATTAGATAGTAGAAAAAGAATCATAAAATCATGGCTGAAAAACTGACTCTGGTCCTCTGTTGAAAAGAGACAATTAAAGAGGAAGGAAACAGAACTTAGTCTTCTGTTAGAGTGGCGGGGCAGGTCCAGCAGTCAGTTTGAACCATGTGAAGGACACAGTCAGACAGAGTAACTCCATGGTTACAGCATTTACGGAAGTAATTATAATGTTTTCTGCTAACAGGAAGTGCCTTATTTAAAGGCCTGCTTAGGACAGGCCAGACAGAATTCTGCCACAAATATGGCTGAATGATCTTTGAATCTACTAAGCAAATCCAGCTGATTTGAAACTTGAGATATCGCCTAATATACGATGACAGAAGATGGTTTGACCTTGGGTGTTGGGCACAGAGTGCAGTATAGGGATCATGTTTCATAGAATTGTATACATGAAATCTGTATGATCTATTACCAATGTCACCCCAATAAATTTAATTAAATTTTAAAAAAAGAATATATCAGAAGCTTGATGGGAAAAGTGAGTTATAAGAATTGTGACTAAAGACAAGTTACCAATTTGTTCCTAGGTGGCATGTCTTTGAACCATTCTCCATGTGATTGTCACTGCTTTGCAATGTAGGCCTGACACCTGTGAGGGACCATCCACAGAGGCTCTCAAGGTGGCATTCATGGATCTTTAGGGAGACTATGGATGTATCATATTCCAATGTGTATTCTGAGAAGAGAGGGTCCATCATTTCATCAGATTCTCAAAGAAGTCTCTGACTAAAAAAGCTAAGGATTATATTAATAGCCTTTGTGACTCCAGACTTACTTCATGGATAGAGACAGGGTCAACGCATAAAGGAGGCTAGTGCATGCACGGGCTTCTCCCAGCTTTTCACTCAGTCAAGGTGAACAATAATTTATGCCAAGCAAGTAGAAAAGAAATGCAAATTTCACTGACTGTATTACCTTTTCCTAAGTGTAGGGCAAAAAGATGAAAAAACTAAATTGTCAACAGGTACAATTTGGTATTTAGTTATAAGAGAATTAAAGTGTACACAAAATACAGTATAGAGTTATAGATAAAATCACTATTTTATCCAGTATGAGCAGCTTCCTCACAGTAGCATTTCTCGGCCTGCCCACAGTAGCCTAGGGTAATGTAAGAAAACATGTGGAAACCATGATTAATGGTTCTTACTTATCTCCTATTAAAATGCCTAGCGGCTTTTGAATATAGGTCCCTAAACATTTTTAATTTATTAATTTATTTTTATTAAAATCACTGTATCCTGACACTAAATTGCTTTAGCACTTGGCAAAAATTCTATAAAACTAATTTATGAACTAAGTTTTTTGGCTATGTATGGCCTGGACATTTCCCTATAAAAGATTTAACTTTCTCTTTTTTAAGCTCAGAGCTTTTGTTTTTCCACGTATATGAATCTTTTCCCAACTGGCAATTTTCTTCTACCATCCTCATTTAAATACTGTGCTTTCTAAATGTGCCTTGGGATTGTTTAGCATTATGCTGTCAGCAGTTCACAAGAAAAAAAGTGTATTTGATTCGAAACAGGATAAAAATGACATCTGTCATACTTCTGTTTGGTTTGTGGGATGGCGAATATGTAAATTTCAATGAATGCTAAATAAAATTGATTAACTCAACATTAATGGGGTACCTACAGGACACCAGAAATTTTGGATGACAATAATAATATAATACTAGTAATAAGAAGGAGAAGGGAGAAGGAAAGAGCAACTTGTTTACAAGTGGGTATTCTTTTCTTTTTAAAAGATTTTACTTATTTATTTTTAGAGAGCAGGGAAAGGAGGGAGATAGAGAGGGAAAGAAGCATCAATGTGTGGTTGCCTCTAATATGCCCCCAAGTGGGGACTTGTCCCACAACCCAGGCATGTGCCCTGACTGGGAATCAAACTGGAGACCCTGTGGGTTACAGCCGGCACTCAGTCCACTGAGCCACACCAGCCAGAGCTATCAGTGGGTGTTCTGTGCTAGACTCTTCAATGTGTACTTTACATCGACTAGGATTCAATCCTCAGAACTTTATGAGAAAGAAACTATTTTTAAGCCATATTTCACAGGTGAGAAAACTGAGACAGAAAAGTTTACATCCTTTGTCCTAACCCTGGCAGCTAATAACTCATGGAGTTGGGACATGGGCTCAGGCAACTCCATTTAGAGCCTGTATGTTTAACACCCAATCAACCTTCACTGTCATACTCTGGAAAGAGCACACACACACACAAAAAAAACAGATTTTTTATTTTTTTTTCTTGGGAGTAGCTGAAAATATCTGAAATTTTGTGAATCACTCACATAAATCCCTGTGCTGAGGTGTGCATATTCTGATATACTCTTTATTAACAGTGAGAATGCAAGAAATCTCAGTCATGCATTTCTACTGCCAAACCACCACTGAGAGCAGAAAAGAATTGAGAATATGAAAACCCATGGGGGAGATCTTTAAGAAAGAAGTCCAATTACTAGAGAGAGGAAAAAAAATAGGTTTTCTTTCTTCCTCACACATTTTGTGTTTTTCTCACAAGATGATGGTGTCAGGGAAGGCAAGTGCTGTGAACACATGCATCTCTCTGACGCTGTGCATGGTGGCAATGGTGGCATTTATGTAGCTCTCCACTTCTGAACTGTGGCACGCTGCCACGTGGAAGTGCCCAGATGTCTCATCAAGGGAAGGTGATTGCCAGGCTTTCTGACTAATAAGAGGAGAGCAAACACCATCCATTTCAAAAAGAAGTTTGCTGTGACAAGGTTTTTTACTCGTGTTCACTAAGCAATGATGTTTAAGGAGCCAAAAAAATTTTTGCATGAATTTCTATTTCACTTGGATTTTCCAAATGTGTCCTCTGAGGTTTATCTACCATATGTGCTGACAGGAACCTACCACGTATCCAGCAGGACAGGGTGAACACTCAGGCAGAAGAGGAGGCAGTGTGTTCACAGAAACCTTCCCCTCTGCTGCCCTTTATGAAATTACTTTCCAGAGAACATGTCCTATGCCCTAATGCTTTGTATCCTTGGGGGTCTTCAGCTCACATTCAAATAATCCTATCCAGGATTCTAAAGGGAGTTGAAAATCTATTTATGAAGAATGGTTGTTAATGATGTCTTAATTTATTAATCATGGCATCATAATAATTTTTAAAACATTTGCTGTAAATGTGAGGCAATGCATGAAATTACTGGCCTGGCTGCAAATTATTATTGGTGGTAGCCCTTCAGACTAACCCAGACCAATACAGACACAGTAGCATGGACTGACACAGAGATATCACAACTGAATCCATTATCGGTCTCATCTGGTAAAAATCTCATATGTTTCATAGAACAAAGACTATTTTTCTGAGGAGATTATATCCAAAAGGGACAGGACAGAGACATTTGAAGAGGAACTGTAGCAAGACTTAGAATTTAACATTAATGGACATTAATTTAAAATTATTTAACATTAAATAACATAGTAGCATTTCACAAAAGCTACTATATTATTTTCATCTTCTTTGGGATCCTTTTACAACTCAAAATGTTTTAGTCCAAAAAAAAAAGCGTTTGGGGTTGGGGGGATATGTTGGCATACATAACTGAAAAGCCAGGTATGACTGGATCTAGGCACTCAAATGGTGTATCAGGTACCTGACTCTCCATTACTCTCAGCTTGTTTATTTTTGTGAGGGTGCGGTAGTCTATTCTCTGGCAGACTCCCTATGAAAGGATGAAGATGCTTCCACCTAGCCTCCTACCAGCTAAACAACAACTGTGAGGAGAGGATGCCTCCCTCCCACTGGTGCAAGAAAATAGAGCCTGGAACTCACAGGCATGTTTTGGGTCATACATCCAGCCCAAAGCCAACCACCTGGCTATTAGGAGATTTTGTATTCATTGATCAGGTATGGGTACCTGAGGACCCAAGTCTTGGGATCAGTCTCATTTTAACTTAGCTGTAAGTTTTCCTAGAGCGGTCATCACACAGTATCATGGACTGGATGGCTTACCCAACAGAAATTGATTTCTCACTATGCTGGAGGCTCAGAAGGTCAAGCAAGGTGTTGGCAGGGTTGGTTTTTTCAGGGACCTCTCTCTTTGACTTGTAGATAGCTATCTCTTTCCACTGCCTTTATATAATCTTCCATCTGTATGTATCTGTGTCCTAATCTTCTCTTCTTACAAGGACACAAGTCATATAAGGACCCACTCATGTGACCTCATTTTATCTTATCTCTTAAATACCCTCTCTCCAAACATAGTCACATTGTGAGGTACTGAGAATTAAGATTTCAACATATAAATTTGGGCCACAGTTCAGCCTTATAAATTTAAATTTAAGGGGAAATTAATGCTGAGCAGGCAAAAACAAGTTCTGCCAAACTTCTCCAGTTTCTGTAGACTCTGGCCCAGTGAATCCTTCAGTGATTTTGCTACAGCTCTCTTTGAGACAGTAGTATCTTGAGTCACTCAGGAATGCCTACATTTGGAAGGTTATCACCTAAATCTTGAAGAGTAATTTTACTGCTCTTGAATCATATTCCCTAAGTGTTGTCCATTAAACATTTGCTTCATTTTGGATTTACATAATTGTCATTTTAGAATGTATGTGGTAAAAGAAAGGTTCTTATTTTGTATTTTTAAAAACACTCAACTCAAATTAGACAAATCTCTAGACCACTGAACTTTTCAGAGACTTTTAATATGTCAATAATTTTTGTGAATCTCCAGGAATTCATTTAGTCTGCAACATTTACTATTCCTTCAAACATACATTAGGGAATGCTTCCTGACAAAATTGTCATCCTTGCCATCCACATAATGGGACTTAAAATTATTTTGGTTGAGAGCAAGGGCTCAGCAAGGGAGCATCTGGACATTGAAACTGCTGAACACCAGCTTTTGCAAATTCTGGAGAGTTTTTGGCCTCATCTATCATACTAACCTGGCAGGTGGTGGCAGGTTCCAAGATAAAAGCAGAGGGTCAACTGAGGCTGGCCACCCTGAAAACTAGGAAGAGGAAATGAGATGGAAGGATATAGGAGGAGAGTCTATAGTCCAAATCACCAAATTCATGAGATTCAGCAAAATCTAGCATGAATTGTGATGATTTAGTCTATAGAGGGGTCTATCTGTCTTACCAAGGTGTGGAGGTCAGAGACTTTAGTTAGATTTCCTTAACATCATTTGAGTTTCTGGGTCATGAGCCAGGGAAATCCATCTTAGCTGATGGGATAGATATTGAATGGGACCTGGGACAAAATAGGGAGAAAGAATTTACTTGCCTAAGTGAGAGATGCAGATCTTAGTTTCAATTCCAAAACTGGAATGGGATCTGAGCAAAAAGCACTGAGACAAACCTGACCATGATGAATAGAAGTCTAACCTGGGGTAACAAAGAACTAATATTCACATAGTTTTCAAAGTTGCATATTCTTTTCCAGATCCATTAGGTGGGGAGCAGCAGATTTTAGACCACGTTCACTAGTGGAGAAGGAACTACCATCATATAACCGGGCTGACTACTTCCCCTTACCATCTCAGCTTTATCTGCTGCACCACCCACCCTCTCGCTCTTCACGCTCTACGAAAAGACCTGTTATCTTATACTGCAAGATGGTAAACCTCCTACTTTTTCCCTTACTGCTCCCCTTTTCATGATTACTTGGGTAACTCCAGCTGATTATTTCAGACCCAGCTCAGGCAAGATCTTCTCTGGAAAGATATTCTAACCCTCCATCCACTCCCTCTCTCTTCCCAGGCTTGGCATCTGCTTCATACTTCCATGGAACCTTGGTGTCACACACCAGTGCCAGGCCGTACTGGACCAAGAGATAATGTGCATGTCTCTCTCCACTGGGATTTGGTAGATGTACAATAAGTGACCTATGAACTCCACTGACCTATGGCAACAAGATATACACAGTAAATTGACAACCACAGAACATCACAATTAAGCTTAGCATATTACATTTACTTTCTACTTGTAAATGTTGAAAGGTTACCCTTTCACATATAATTCTCTGGCCATCTAACCTCTGAAATAAAATTGAGTGCATAGTGTCAAGGGAGCTAAGGAATCTTTTTGACACATGGTAATCACACTTAAAAGTATACCTCCCAACAAATCCTCTAGAAAACAGTGCAGCTCAGATTCTGGAAGTATTCATAAATTACCAGCTCTGGCCCCTCAGAAGTTTAGGAAGTTAGCGAGGGCACTTGACAGAATTCCTGCCTTTATCAATGTCAAGGGCTTATATTATCTATTTAAGATTACTAAGGTCTGAAAACATGCACTTCAATCAAGGCTTCACCTAAATCACAAGGAATGGTACAAAGTCCCCTCCTGATAAAAACTTCTTGCTACTTTCTGCTGTTAGGGAGAAGCACCCAAGGGATGTAAGGAGCTGGTTAAACTTCAGGAAGCAGAGGGTTGATTAAAAGTATCTTTTCCATTCCAAGCACTATAAATGTTAAACACATGTTTTGCAGTTCAAATGTTTTAAAATATTTTCCAACATGACCTTTATAAATATTTGTATGTCCTTCCCACTCTGAGGAGTGAATGACCACTCAATGGAGGCCCCTGGGGAGATCAAATAAGGAAGTGTTCCCTGTGCGTAAACTCTGGCCTGTAAGTATTGCAGACCCTGTGAGGAAGTGTGTTACCTTTTCCAGGTCACAAGGCTTCCAATTAGACTCTAATTACTAGAACACTAAATTATTCAATACGACCTGAAAAAAGAGAAAATTTCCCAAATTTGGAGAGGCAGACAGAACCTCAAAGTACGAAAGGGTTTGAGAAATCATCTACTTCAAAACCCTTCTTTTCCAGATGAAGGAAATGAGGCAGAGAGGTGAAGAGAGCAGTCTAGTTTTGTGAAGCACCTCCATCTCCAATAGGCTTAGTTGCTGTTGACTGTGTTTTTCAAGAAACCACGAGTTCTGCTGTTTTTTCTGCTGCCTCTCCTCTGTGCCTCTCCTTCCCCAACTGTGTTCTCTTCCTGTCTCAGACTGAAGTGCCATATTCTGCAATCTTCATTTCCTCTTTCTCCCATCACCCTCTGCTCCCCAACAAATGAAAACACTTCTCATCCCTCAAGCCCAGAGCACACTTTCAATCTGTGCCTTTGGATATGTTTTCCCTTTGCCTGTGATGCTCTTCCTTCTCTGGGAGGCCTAACTTTGGCTCAGCATTTAAGGCCCAACTGCAGATATACCTGGCTCTCCCTGGCAGAACTAGCTGTTATCTCTATGTTACCATAGTCACTACCCTTATATGTTGTAGTGCAGCACTTAAGGCATTGATTTCTAGTTATAGTTCACTTATCTCTCTTTGATAAATTGTGGCCTCTTCACAATGCCTGGCTCATGGTGTATCCTCAGTTTCTACTTGAATTCTACTCTCAGAAGCCCCAAATCCATATTTCCTGAGCCACTGTTACTGAAAATTACAACCCTGCTGAATGTTTCACCAACATCTCAAGCTCAAATTTTATAAAACAGAAGCCATCATTTCCCTTGCCCATCTATCCACTGCCCTCAAAATCTGCTCCTGGTTCTCACCTGCCCATTTCTGTTAATGCCACTATGATCCCATCAATCACCCATATTAAAAATCCAAGATTCTCACTGACTCCTCCCTCTGACCTTCCTTTGAATAACTGCCCACCATCACCCTTCTCCCTTCACTGGGACCACAGTCTGAAAGCCTGCTCTGCTCTCTCCAAAAACTTCATTATGTAAATAAGAAACCTTTTCATATCCCTTGCTGTGTATATCACAACCAAACCAAATTTTGGATGGGAATCTATCCTGACTCTGAAAAGTGATCAAAACAAATCCTTTCTATTAGTCTATCATTAATTCCCCCACCTCATTAACCTATGGAGAAACTGAGGTTTACAGTTTCACCCAAGGCCACACAGGTAGTAAGTGGCAAAGCTGACTCCAGAGCCTGTGCTCTAAACCCCACTCTTCACTTTATCCTGCCTGGATTACTACTAAGAGCCTTCCACCTGGTCTCCTTGCCTTTCATTTTCCCTTCCTGCACTCCCTCCTCCAAATATAAAGTAGTAGCAACTAATATCTGAGGAGGTAATTTTCCTTCTATCCATGGCTTTTCTTTGCTACATAGAGATTATACTGGTCCAACCTGCATTTCTAAACTGAATTCAAACAACACCTCCTCGATGAAGGTCTCCACACATTTTCAAGAACTCTTTGCTCTATACTTCCATAAAATCGTCTATACTGTGTTGTAACAATTATCTGCTATATCGGTTCATACATTCATCTCTCCAACTAGACTTTGTGCTTCTAGTGCTTGACACAGAGGGAAAAGCCTGATGAATGAAAGAAGGCAACATAATAGTGTCTTAGGTGCCTGCTGAAACCAGACACAATTCTGTCTCCAAACTCTCAGTAGCAACACTAATCCAAGAACATTATATTGAACTTTGCCCAGTTTGCTCACAAGCTACTCTATTATATTATACGTTTCTCTTAAAGATAAATAACTTTTTCCTCAAAGTTGTTGGATTCTCATATTACACACTTAAATTTTGAAGTTATAATAACCTTCAAACTAGTCTCATTGCCTCCAATTACTTCTCCCAATACAAGCTATGAATTTTTACATAAAGGAAATCACTGTCTCTAGTCACTTATCTGTTATCCACATGGAGACAGAAGAGAATGGGTAATTTTAGTTTCCTGTCCATGCCCTTGTTTATTCATTCCTCCCATCAAACTATCAAATGAGGTGGTTTCCTATATAAGTGGCACCACAAAAAGCATACAAATAATGACTCTCCCATTATAAATCTGATAACCTAACAGCTTCTCCAGAAAGTGAAAAGATGTTTCTTCCCTGAACATCACGGACATCATAAACCCACATATGCCTCGGTCCTGCTACTCTTTACAGAGCACTGGATGAAGAAAAAATTGAGTTAGAAAGAGTCTAAAATCTCTGAGAAACGGAAGGACCAATGGGAGGACCAAGTCCAGGAATCCCAATTCAGGAGTTGTGAACCATCTCACTGCCTTGAAAGCCTTACCAGATTAGTTTCCATCAGTGGTAGATGCTCCATTACCCCTCTGATCTGCCATATTTTACAATAGGGAGAAAGAAAAACATAATCCATGGTATTTCCCTCCCCAGTCCTCCACTCAGAAGGTGCACTCGTCAGTCTCACTCTACTGAACTAAAAGCTTCAGTAGATGAGAAATATCACATACAACATCGGCATACCCCCAAAAGAGGTTGAGAGCCTTGATATGTTCACTGAGAAATCTATGGCTATATTCTCTGAAATTACTGAACACATAACATTGGTCAAACTGTAACAGGGTACAGCCAAGAGGGCAGCCCCAAATAGGGATTTAGAATGGGGTCCTGAACAAAAGGTATCCAGGAAATATTAGAAAAATATATAAGATGTCCTCACCCCTCCTCCCCAAAGGTTTGAGTTGGGTGAAGGGACACATGGAGCAGGACCATGCAGAGCTATTTTGTGCAGCAACAGCTTTGCAGCTTACCTCTGGCATGGTCATTTAACATATCTATAACCTTAAACTGGTTACATAGATACATTAAACAGCTGTGGCCATGCTTTGAGCCAGGGGGATGGAAGTGACTTCCACCCAAGATGTAACTAGGAAGCAACTCCCCCTTGTTACAGCACCTGTGTGAGAGCTTGGAGAAGACTGGCTCCATGCCATGGGGCCATGCCTGCTCAGACTCATTATGGCAGCCCAGAAAAGCTGGAAGAATACAGGAATGCTGACAGGTGTAACCAATTGTAGGAGGAGTCAGAAATGGGGTTGCAGAGGAAGATTGGCATGGGGATTTAAACCCAGCTGCAACAGCCATGAGAGGGGAGGACCACACAGCTTTGGCAGAGTAGGGACCATGTGGCTTTGGGGTGCTCCCTTTTTCCACATGGCTTAGGAAGCAGGAGAGACTTTGCCTAGAAGGAAGGGGGTGAAAGGACTCTTGCTGGTTGGCCATGAGAAGGTGCCACATGGCTTTGGATTAACTGGAGACTGTGGCAGCAGCACAGCTGATGGTGCTGGGAGCCCGAATCATGGACTTCTACTTCCTTTCCTGAGATACGGTACCCCAGACTAGGGCAGAGGGAGAAGGCAGGACTGTGTGCATCTGTGGGTATTCTAAAGGACTTCAGTCTGTATAACTTTTAAATAAATATTTCCTTTTCACAAATCTCTGGATTGAGATGTCTTTCCTCTGGCAGCGGGCATAGCAAACCTAGTGGGGGGTTCTTTTGGTAATACTATATCGTACCCCCCCCCGAGTATATTCTGTAACAAAACTAATCAGACAATTCAATCATATAACCATTTAAGTCTATCAAATAACTGATTTAAACCACTAAGTTCACTCACCTAAACTGGTGAATTACTTTAGCATTATATGGACAAAAATTATACCTCAATACTGAAGTCAACAGAATGGGTGATGATAAAAAAATAGATACAATTTTGTTCCTTAACATCTGTGAATGTATGAGATCAAGAATTCGTCTTAAATAACAAAACTCTCAGTTTATAGATAATAAAACTATTACCAGAGGTCAGTCAGTATCTTTCATACAATCATTGAGTTATTCTTTCGCAAAACTGGTATGATGAGTTCCCTGTTCAATTGTCTGTACAAGTAATTTAACTTTAAAAGAAGTTTCTCTTATGGATCTTTATTGTTACTCTAAAACACTGTATTGAGATATGACTCAAAAATTCATCTAAATAAAGATGGTTTTAATGCTGCCCTCAAAGGACTTCCAGTTAAACAGTGTGATAACTGCATTGGGAGTCTTAGGGGATTATTAGGGGACAGAGTCCTCATGGTTTGAAGATGAATGCACAACCATGACTCAGAAGCCTATATACATGAAATAGCTCAGGTAGGAAATTGGATGTTGCTAAACTCAATTGGCTAAGTTTGACGCAAAGGCTTTTTAAGAGTGTTATTTTTGGTATAAATATGGTACTTTCCCAGCAAAGCATGCTCATTTGTGGTTTTGCAGGTATTACTTAATTTGCACAAGCAAATGTATGTTTGGGAGTGCGTGGAAAAAACAAACAAAAAGAGACATGGAGAGGTGGTGTTAAAATTTCCTCCTTAACATTTGTCTACTTTGTTTGGGTTTCTAATTGGGTAAATAAAAATAATATTGTCTAATCACACCAAGGAAAATCTACCTGGGAAATTGTTGTGTGAAAGAAACAAAATAAAATGTGGTGTTAAATTCAGAAGGTTCACAGTCTGATATAAGGTAAAACAAAATGCTAAGGATCATGGGCTTCTTCATAACGTAACCAAAATAAACAGAAAAGATAAAAATTATTGCTAGCAGGAGAGGTTTTTAATTTGCTTGAACTTTTAGACTTAAATAATCTTCCTAATCATATTGTATCTCTGTGCCCATAGTATGCATTATGCCTGTTTTCTTACCTAAAATCTAAACTGAAAGGCAATCTGCTAAGAACATACCAGATCTAGAGTGGGAAGATGGCGGCTTTGGAGGAGGAGTCTTGATCCCCCTCTCCAATGCTCGGGGGAGAATTTGGCCGATCTGAGGAGAAACAGAGCAGGAGACCACGGATATCACAACATTTATGAAAATAGGACATCAGAAGTTATCCAGATATTGAATGAACGGACGGTAGGAGGCCAGAAGGGTCCTGTGCTGGGCGCGGACAGCCCCCGCGCCCCTGGGTCTGTCTCTGGGTGCCTGGGAGAGCTAAGTCGCCACGCTGCCCCGTCCCCAGTCAGGGGTTGGAAAGCAGAAGCGCTGGAGCTGTGCGCACCCACGAACTTTCCGGGGAACAGTGAGTACCCAGTCAGTCGAACCAAGAGAGGCCTTGCCGTGGGGGTGGAGTCCTTCCTGTGGGCTCCCGCGCCCCCAAACAGGGGTGTGTGTGTGGTTTTGGGGAGGACTGAGACCCCACGGGAACAAAGGAAGGGCTTCCGGAGCTGAAACGATTTGGCGTGGGCGTGCGCCCTACCGGATTCCTCACTCAAACGGAGAACCCAGAAAAGACAAAGCTATTCCCGGGTTCTGGGGTCCGCAGCGGAGGCAAAGGGAAGGGTGTGACCCTTCCCAAATCCCAGAGGGTGCATCTTGAGACCGGAAGAGAGACGGCGCTTCCCGAGAACGGGGAGCCCACGAGGGGAAGTACGGGACCCCTCGCAGTCCCGGCCCAGGCACCGTGAACCCGGAAGAGAGGCAGAGGCTCCACTGAGTGTAGAGTCTGTGGTGGCAAAGCTGGGGGAGGGGAGCAACGCCTGGCCACCTCCGCAGCTTGCGCCCTGAGCCCAGACTGAGACAGCAATCCTTCCTGGGAAAAGCTGGTGGCCAGCCCTGAGTCTGACTGAGTTCTGTCTTAGAAAGGGGAAAGGCAGTCTCACGACTCGCGCCTCAGCCTGCTTGAGCTGACAGGAGCAGAAAGACTGGTTTGGCCAGTCAGAAACCAACAAGAGTTTTTTTGTATGTGTTTGTTTTTTGTTTGTTTGTTTTTTAAAATTGCTTTTGTTGTTGGTGTTTCTTTATTTTTTCTTTTTCTCTCTCTCTGTGTTTTCTTCTTCTTTCTTTTCTTTCTTTCTTTTTTCTTTTTTTCCCCTTATCCTACTAATGTTGTTTGTTTGATTTTATCTTGTTTTGGTTTATTAAGCAACTTTTTATTTTTTTAAAAAAACTCTTTATATTTTTATATCTCTCAATTCCTTATGATTCTTTTCCATCCATCTTAGTGTTATTACTTCTGCTCCAAATCTATCTCTCCTGTAATACATCTTCTGGTTGTTTTATTTTGGTTGTTGTTGATTGTTTGTTTGTTTTTGTTTTTGCATGCAAATTTATATTATCTTTTTCTCTCTTTTCTGACATTTTTTATTTCAATAGTATTTTCTTTTCTTTCTACATAATCTTCTTTGCTTAGCTGGTTATACTGTCCATTGATAGGTTCCCTCTATTATCACATTCACAATGTGTTGATAATTTATTGTCCCTCATTTGGGTCCCATTGGTACACCACTCAAGATTCTATGCTCCTTATTCTTGTTCTCTGGATCTCATAGAATCTGCCCTAAGATTGTTGCTTCAATATCACTATAAATAAGACTTATTCCATACACTTGTAAACACAACTTAACACCCCTCACAGATCTTGGCTCACTTCGCAACTTCCAAAACTCTACTAACGTAGGGGTTACCTTTATTCTTTTACACACTACCCCTATTTACTATTCTTTATTCCTACCTTACCTCAGAATTTGACCTCTTGCTGCCTCATAGCTTTGTAGATCCAACTAACAACAATTTCCTCTCCACTAAGAGCCTTATCTTTCCATACTTTTTAAAACATAGATAGTGGGGCAGAAGATCAGAGTTTACACTATATATAGACAAAGGATCTCCGACCTCTTCTCTACTGGCTGCTACTGTAAATATCATAGAATACTGGTTTGCTGTCTTAACCCATTTTGCCTTACTCCTCCAACTGATCACAAAAAAGAGTAGGGGGAAGCTGTGAACACCAGGATACCTAAAAGAGACTACACCACTGATCCTCACAGGTATTCTACCACAGAAGATCACACCATAAACACAAGGAACCAGAACAAATCGAGTTAAGAAACAGAGGTTAACAAGAAGAATCTCAGAAACAATGAGAAGACAAAGAAACAATCCGCAAATAAAGGGAAAGGAGGAAGCCTCAGAAGGAATGCTAAATGAAATAGAGGCAACTCAACTATCAGACATTGAGTTCAAAACAATGATTATAAGGAAGTTCAATGAGCTCACAATGAGCTTCCAGAAACTACAGGGAAGCTACACTGAGCTCACTGCAAACTATATCAATATGAAAAAGGAAATAGAAACTATCAACAAAGGCCAAGAGGAAATGAAGAATACAATTTCTGAACTGAAGAACACAGTAGAAGGAATGAAAAGCAGGA
>PVIA01009361.1:0-61854 GCA_004024845.1 Tonatia bakeri | reverse complement strand
AAGGCGAAGAGGAAATGAAGAATACAATTTCTCAACTGAAGAACACAGTAGAAAGAATGAAAAGCAGGATCGATGAAGCAGAAGATCAGATTAGCAAATTGGAGGACAAAGTAGAAAAAAACACCCAGAAAGAACAAGAAAAGGAAAAGAGGCTCAGAAAAAATGAAGAGGGATTAAGAGAAATGCAAGACAATATGAATTGTAATAATATCCGCATAATAGGGATACCAGAAGGAGAAGAAGATGAACAAGGGATAGAAAACCTACTTGACAAAGTAATGAAGGAAAACTTCCACAATTTGAGGAGAGAAAAAGTCACACAAATCCAGGAAACACAAAGGGTTCCAATAAGAGGAACCCAAAGAGGCGCAACTCAAGACAAATCATAATTAAAATAGCAAAATTTCAAGACAAAGAGAGAATATTAAAGGCAGCAAGGGAGAAAAAGGAAGTAGCATACAAGGGAGCCCAAATAAGGCTAACAGCTGATTGCTCAATGGAAACACTTCAAGCCAGAAGAGAATGGCAAGAAATATTCCAAGTAATGAGAACCAGAGGCCTGCAGCCAAGGCTACTTTACCCAGCAAGGCTCTCAATCAAGATAGAAGGCCAAATAAGAAGCTTCCCAGACAAAAGAAGTCTAAAAGAATAGACCTCCACAAAACCAGCTCTGCAAGAGATGCTAAAGGATCTGATTTAAGGAAAGGAAGGAAAAGAGAAAGAGAGAGAGGAACACACGTACATAAAAGGCAATGAATAAGTACCTATCAATAATAATCTTAAATGTAAATGGATTAAATGCTCCAATCAAAAGACATAGAATAACTGAATGGATAAGCAAACATGACCCACACATGCGCTGCCTACAAGAGACCCACCTCAGGATAAAAGACCTGCACAGGCTGAAAGTGAAGGATCTGGAAACAAATTTTTCTAGCAAATGGATAGGAAAAAAAAAAGCCGGGGTAGCAATACTCATTTCAGAAAAAATAGACTTCCAAGAAAGGGCCATAAAGATAGACCCAGAAGGTCACTTCATAATACTCAAGGGAAGAATCCACTAAGAAGACCTAAATATTGTAAATATATATGCACTCTACATAGGTGCACCCAAATACATAAAGAAAATCCTAGAGCACTTCAAGAAAGATATTGATAGCAACACAATTATAGCGGGGGATTTCAACACCCCATTGTCAAAAATGGACAGATCTTCCAAACAAAATATTAACAAAGATATAGTGGCATTGAACACTACCCTAGATGAAATGGGCTTAACTGATATTTACAGAGCCCTCCATGCCAAAGAAACTAAATACACATTCTTTTCAAATGTACAGGGAACATTTTCAAAGATAGACCACATGATAGGACACAAAACAAGTCTCAACAAGGTCAAGAAAATCGAAATCATACCAAGCATTATCTCGGATCACAAGGGACTGAAACTAGAAACCAACCCCAAGGAAAACAACCCAAAACACTCAAAATCATGGAGATTAAATAGCATGCTATTAAACAATGACTGGGTCAAGCATGAAATTAGGGAAGAAATCAAGAGGTTTCTGGAAACAAATGAAAATGAACTTACAACAACCCCAAACTTATGGGACACAGCAAAGGCAGTATTGAGAGGGAAGTTCATAGCGATACAGGCATACCTAAAAAAGATGGAAATATTTCAAACAAACAACCTAACCCTATGTCTACAAGAACTAGAGGAACAACAACAAAGACAGCCCAGAGCAAGTAGAAGGAAGGAAGTAACCAAGATCAGAGCAGAATTAAATGACATAGAGACTAAAAGCACAATTCTAAGGATCAATGAATCCAGGAGCTGGTTCTTTGAAAAGATAAACAAAATTGACAAGCCTTTAAGCAGAGTCACCAAGAAAGAAAAGAGAGAAAACCCAAATAAACACAATCAGAAATGAAAGGGGAGAGATTACAACTGACACCACAGAAATACAAAGAATTGTAAGAAATTCCTAGGAAGAACTGTATGCCAAGAAATTTGAAAACCTAGATGAAATGGACAAATTTCTAGAAAAATATAATCTTCCTAAACTCAATGAAAAAGAAGCAGAAAACCTGAACAGGCCAATAACAGCAAAAGAAATTGAAGCAGTAATTAAAAAACTCCCAACACACAAAAGCCCTGGACCAGATGGTTTCACAGGAGAATTCTACAAAGCATTTAAGGAATAGCTAACCCCTATCCTGCACAGACTATTCCAAAAAATCCAAAAAGATGGAAGACTTCCAAACTCTTTTTATGAGGCCAACATCATCCTAACTCCAAAACTAGATAAAGACACAACGAAGAAAGAAAACTTCAGGCCAATATCTCTGATGAACATTGATGCTAAAATGCTCAACAGAATACTGGCAAACCACATCCAACAATACATTGAAAAGATCATCCACCATGACCAAGTGACTTTCATCCCAGGCATGCAAGGATGGTTCAATATTCGCAAATCAGTAAATGTAATACATCACATAAACAAAAGCAAAGACAAAAATCACATGATCATATCAATAGATGTGGAAAAAGCATTTGATAAGTACAGCACCCATTATGATAAAAACACTCAGCAAAGTGGGAATAGAGGGAACATTTCTCAACATAATAAAGGCCATATATGAGAGACCTACAGCCAGCATCATGCTCAATGGGCAAAAACTAAAATCTTTTCCACTAAGAACAGGAACAAGACAAGGTTGTCCACTTTCACCGCTTTTATTCAATATAGTATTGGAAGTTTTAGCCCCAGCAATCAGACAAGAAAAGGAAATAAAAGGTATCCAAATGGGAAAGGAGGAAACGAAACTGTCATTGTTTGCTGATGACATGATAGTGAATGTAGAAAATCCTATAGACTCTACCAAAAAACTGCTTGACCTAATGAACGAATTTGGCAAAACAGCGGGTTACAAAGTCAATATCCAGAAATCAAAGGCATTTCTGTACATCACCAATGAAACAGCAGAAGCAGAAATCAAGGAAAAATTCCCATTTGAAATAGCACATGAAAAATAAAATACCTAGGAAAAAACCTAACCAAAGAGGTAAAAGACCTGTATTCAGAAAACTATATACCACTGAGGAAAGAAATCAAGGAAGACACAAACAAATGGAAATACATACCATGTTCATGGATTGGGAGAATTAATATCATTAAAATGTCCATACTACCCAAAGCAATTTACACATTCAACATGATACCTATTAAAGTACCAATGGCTTATTTCACAGACATAGAACAAACACTTCAAAAATTTATATGGAACCATAAACGACCCCGAATATCTACTGCAATTTTGAGAAGGAAGAGTAAAGTAGGAGGGATCATAATACCTGACACTAAACTATACTACAAGGCCACGGTAATCAAAACAGCCTGGTACTGGCATAAAAACAGGTACGTGGACCAATGGAACAGAACAGAGAGCCCAGAAATAAACCCAAGTCTCTACGGTCAATTGATATTTGACAAAGGAGGCAGGAACATAAAATGGAGTAAAAATAGCCTCTTCAATAAATGGTGCTGGGAGAACTGGACAGCAACATGCAAAAAAATGAAACTAGAACACCAGCTTACACCTTATACGAAAATAAACTCAAGATGGATGAAAGACTTAAATATAAACCGTGACACCATTAAAGTACTAGAGGAGAACATAGGTAGGAAAATCTCAGATATATCACGCAAAAACTTTTTTATTGATGTGTCCCCTAGAGCAAGGGACATAAAGGAAAGAATAAACAAATGGGACCTCATCAAAATAAAAAGCTTCTGCACTGCTAAAGAAAACAGTTCCAAAATAAAAAGAGAATCAACTGTATGGGAAAACATATTTGCCAATAATACCACAGATAAAGGCTTAATCTCCAAAATATATAAAGAACTTAACATGATTATACTCTAAGAAGACAAGCAACCCAATTAAAAAATGGGCAAAGGACTTGAACAGACACTTCTCCAAGGAGGACATACAGAAGATCCAAAATCACATGAAACGATGTTCAATATCACTAGCTATCAGAGAGATGCAGATCAAAACCACAATGAGGTACCACTTCTCACCAGTCAGAATGGCCATCATAAGCAAAACAACAAACAACAAGTGTTGGAGAGGGTGTGGAGAAAAGGGGACCCTAGTACACTGTTGGTGGGACTGCAGACTGGTACAACCACTGTGGAAAACAGTATGGAACTTCCTCAGAAAACTAAATATGGATCTGCCTTTTGACCCAGCAATTCCACTGCTGGGACTATATCCTAAGAATCCTAAAACACCAATCCAAAAGAACCTTTGCACCCCCATGTTCATAGCAGCACAATTTATAATAGCTAAATGCTGGAAGCAACCTAGATGCCCGTCAGTAAATGAATGGATCAAAAAACTATGGTACATTTACACAATGGAATTCTATGCAGCCGAAAGAAAAAAGGAGCTCCTACCCTTTGCAACATCATGGATGCAACTGGAAAGCTTTATGCTAAGTGAAATAAGCCAGGCAGTGAAAGATAAATACCATATGATCTAACCTTTAACAGGAATCTAAACAACAAAACAAAGAAACAAGCAAAATATAGTCAAAGGCACTGCATTAGAGGACAGGCAGAAAGTGACCAGAGGAGAGAGAAGAGGGAATTTCAGGGGAAAAGGGGAAGGGTTTACAGGAACAAAGTTAAAAGACACATGGATAAAAACTAGGGGGAGGGTGGTAATGGGAGGGACATGGGGAGGGATGGGTGGGTGGGCTGGATTGGAAGTAAAGGGGAGAAAACTGTACTTGAACAATGATTAAAATAAAATTTAAAAAAAGAAACCAAAATCGTGTCACCCGTCTATGTGGAATCTTCATCATTGTGTATTAAAATATGGATTTTCCTAAAAAAAGAGAGAAACAAATGAAAAATGAACATTTGGAGAATTCTAATAGAATCTATGATCTATACTACATAACATTTGACATAAGAAGGCTAAGGAAAGTATGACCAATTCTAGAGACTTGGGGAAAAAATGAACAGATGCAAATACTGACAAGTGTCAGGTGTTGAAATCATTGGACTACGATTTTAAAGTGGCTGTTATAGCTACGTAGATAAATGGAAAAGTGGAATATCTATTTCTCTCATAGAAGTAGGAACTATTTTAAAAATGCATATCTGAATGAAAATTGTAGAATGAAAACTGCAAGATCTAAAAGAAACAATGTACGTGATCAATAACAGAATAAAGATTCTACAAGAGTCAATGGACGTGAAGACAGATCAAGTGAAATGATGACTTAAGCAAACAAAAAGGGACTGAAAAAAGAGTGCCTCACAGAACAATGGGACAATATTAAAAGGTTTAAAATATATCCATATGTCATTATAGTGTCAGAAAAGAGGAAGAGATCGTCGCCATAGACATGGATTTGAAGAAATAAGTGCCCCAAACTGTTACATTTGATGGAAGACATAAAATTCTCGATTCAAGAAGGCCAGGAGACCCCAACCATGATACACTCAAAGAAAACAAGGCTCAGCCAAAAGAAGGAAATAACAAAGAAAAGAACAGAAATCAAGAACATTGAAAATGGAAACAGTGAAAACCATTGAAATCAGAAGCTGGTTATTTCATAGATACAAATACAAATCCCTATAATTGTGTAAGCCGAGTGATAAATGAGCCGTGATTATGGCCACCATCTTTATCAGTTTATCACAATTGGATGATCTAATGCTGTGTGGCAGGTAATTAGAAACAAAATTTGGAAACTACAGGATCTCATTCCCTGGTGTTTTTCAAATCTCTCAAAGCATATTCAGGAGGTAAATGAGCATTAGCAGAGCATTTTCACTGTGGGGCTGGAGTCATCAGACGCCTGATTTGAGACCCCTGAATATTTACATGCTGTTCAGGATTAATCTGCACTACCTATAAATCTACATATATTCCAAAAGTGAATCTTAGATCACGTGTGGTCTTAGTTTTTTTTAAATAATAAGACATTCCAAACATAATTATCACAAATGAATAATAGATATGTGGCTTTTGGAAACACCTGGCAAGCTTTTGTAAATAAATGTGATTTGAGATTGAATAAAGAGACAACAGCTGTGAAAACTGTGATCACACCAGCTTTGGTGCTTACTGCCTGTCTGTAGGGGCTTTTCATAAACAATCTCAAAAGTTAATGGGGGACAGACTAATATCATAGATATTACATCAGAAGAAATTTTAAAAATAAAACTACAATTGTACTTCTTTTTCTCAGTATGTTTTGTTTGGTATTTTGTTCCTCTCACCATTGCATCAGATGTCCTTTCAATGTAAAATTTCCTCTAAAAGTGGAATTTACTCTGGACATGCATGGGGATACTCACAATTCAGTAGCAATAAGATTAAATTCATCAGGCTTTGTGGAAATCTGGATGTTTGCACTTGTTAGACTCTGGCTGGTTGCCCCAGGATCCTGTGTCCATGAAATGGCTTTTGTCTGTCAATGTTCCCCATAGTAAACAAATTATTACATGAATTATGGTGCCAAGTGAATGTAGGGAAATGACAGTGATAAAGAACATGGAAAGCTCTCAACCTCTTGCTAAATAGATCATAAAATTTTGTATTCTGCTGCCATTTTCTCATTATTCTAAGTATGTTGCATGGCACTAAGGAATACAATCAACATAGCTATCATTTCTATTGAGGTTCCTTATACAAACAGCCCAGGTAACGCCACAACATTCTGGGTGGGTAATCTGAATAATTTATGCAAAATCTCAGTGGGGAGAGATCTTGTGTCCTTCAAGATTGTAAATCCCACTCTCCATTCCTTCATCTTTATTGGCCTGATTATCTAAAGAATTTGTTGATTTTAATGACTATAAAAATAGCAACATCATCATTATTTAACAAATTGGTATGAAACATCAGTGAAAGTCTACTTGAATGCAAGTTGGATGCCAAAACTATTTCCATTTCCCAATGACACATTTATTTCTATATGTTCTGAAAGTGCAAGCAGCAGGGCAAAAACAAATGACTTTATAGTGCCCGAAATATATCCTAAAAATATATTAAAACATTATTTGGCAAAATCCTAAAGGTTACTTTACTTCACTAATCCTTTCATTCTAAATGGATAATTCTTGATTATCAAAAGATAATCCTAAACTTTGACATTTTTGTGCCTGTAGGCAACAAAGCTTAATAGTAACTATTTCACACACTTAAACTAGTCAAAACTACTAGTAATATCAAGGGTGTTAAGACAGAAAAACAGGGACTTATTTTTCAGTCCCAGAGTGACACTTATTTTACAGTCCCAGAATGAATTATTCAGTCTCAGACAGTGACTTATTTTCAGACACAGGTGAATTATCATATGTGACATATTTTTCAGTCCCAGAATGTGACACCTACGTCAATTCTGACACACACGTAGATTCCAACACATGGCATTTCTGGTGCACATGTCAAATGGGACATGTGTTATCAAGGAGACACCATTTCTGACACGTGACCAAATTTGTCGACCTGACACACCATTTAACACACATGTCAATTCTGTTATGTGTGTCAACCCTGACAGGCGCCAATGGTGACATACAAATTCTGACATGCATGCCATGTTAGGCACATGGCATGTTAATTCTGTCAGGAAAACTTTATCCAAATAGGCAAGGGCTTATAATATTAAAAATGGGTAAACTGACCACATCTTCTGCAGGGCTTAACTTTCTAGTATATTAAGTAAGAATGAATTTTTTGCATGACAGAGAAAAGAAACAGAAGACAAAAAGAAAGCAGAACTGTGTGACCATGGATATAAGACAAAGTGATTTGGCAGCTGTTCAATGCTAATTAAACACATTAAGCAACGAGCTAACCCCCTGCAATACTCACAGCCTGTGGTATAAGACTTTAGCACTATATTAGACAAAAGCGTACATGAAAACAATTAGTAATACTTCAGAAATACCAATTTATATAAAATGCAACAACTAACGTTTGTTCTTTAAAGTTCAACTAACTCTATTTGTTAATTTCTACTAGATTTTTGTTAGCTTTATACACACTACACCATCACTCAGAAAAGGCTACAGTAGCTACAATAATAGATCTGATGATCAGCTGCCCACCCCTGTCACTGCTAAAATGAATTTATATGAAATGGAGTAATTGTCCAGTATACTCCATGTGACTTGGAATTTGAAAACAATGAATAATGTATAACTTTTAGTCATTAAAAAATATTTAGTTACTAAAATAAATAAAAACATCAGATTTTAATGTTTTCAAGAAGAAATATGCACAAACCCCCACGGGAGTCAACTTGCTAACTCCCATTATAAATTGGGGCCAGGTCTGCTTTTTAAACATACTGCCTCTCTTTCCTACTCTTTTTAATTGTACTTACAGGACATTTGTACACTAAATATTCATAAGTTGACTTAACAAAACATGCGCACATACACCAGCATACCGGTGGTTTTTAATTGCTTAGAAAACATTAGAAATATTTTAAACTCAAGTCACTTGGGAATCTTCATTATACATAAATTCAGCACAACGCAGTGAAAATGAAAACAAAAACAGTGTTTACTTTCTTATAAACACACATTAAAGCAATTATTCTATTCACATAAAGTGAAAAAAACTATACTATGAGGTCTGTCCAGAAAAAGTCCAGCCATTGTTAATATAATGAGAATGGTTTGCGTGACATCGCTGTAACCTGACAGTCAAGGAGAGTGGACTGGAATGCACATGCGTGAACAATGACGACTTCATTGTACTAGTCAATGGGGGCTGTAGACACTGTTGAGTAAGCATATGTGCTGTGTGGCCGTTGCATTCAAAATGACTGAGTGAGGAGAGCAACAAATTTGCATCAGATTTTGTGTTAAGCTTAAACATTCTCCTGTGAAAAGCTATTTTGATGATTCAGAAGGCCACAGCTATGGGCAGCTGGTGATGGACAGCTTCATCAAGACAACACACCCAATCATGCATCACGTCTCATGCAGAGATTTTTGGCAAAACAACAAATCACACAAGTGATTCAATACCCTACAGCCCAGATTTGGTGTCCTGTGACTTCTGGCTCTCCCCAAAACTATAATCACCTTTGAAAGAGAAGAGATTTCAGACCCTCTACAAGGTTCAGGAAAATACAGTGGGGCAGCTGATGGCGATGGAAGACCTGTGTGAGGTCCCAAGGTGCCTCCTTTGAAGGAGACTGAAGTGTCATTGTCCTATGGACAGTGTTTCTTGTATGTTTTTCTTATTATATGTTTGGATCCTTTCTGGAAAGACTTTCACATTTTCTCTTCCTAATAATATAAAGCTTGGGAAATAAAGTATCATTTTGTTTTGTAAGTTGTAGAATGTGAATGTTTTAAATGCAAATTTTGAATGTGCGCCATTTCAGCTATTAGTGAAACTACAGTCAGCATCAATTGTGTCCTAGAATTCACATTTGCATGATTGCTTTTCAACGAAGTATTTAAATCGGCCAGGCATGCCTCTCGTTGTAGTAATAAACATCAATTATTATTCTTAAAATTCCATACAATTCTGCTCTGCATTCACTAAGACAGTTCCTACTGGAAATGTTTCCAAGTTGTCCATGCTGTATGTCCTTGATTATTTTAATCCAAATGAATGCAGACTCATATTTTAGAATATTTCAAAAGTTGTCATTTCCTACTCATGTAGCAGGAAAGAGCAACTGATACACTTGTAATTTCAGGAAGAGACTGGCAGTTGTACTAAGAAGTAGAAATTAAGTTCTGTGACTGACATGAAAGTACATTAATAGTATGAAGTAAAGGTCCATGCTGTCTAGAAATTATTAAAATGACAGACTCATGGGCAGCAGTGTGTCGGGGTGGAGTGCTCTTCTCCCAAGTTGCTGCACATCACTCTCCTCTCAATGGGTAGTCGATACTGAGCTACAGAATCATTCAACTCAATGCCATCTGCTTCCAAGAAAAGGCAATAGCTATAAAGTAGTGTAGTGAAGTTTGAAGAGTACTATTTTATTCCAAAGCTCCATGCTTATGAAGAAAACCTTTCCTCTACAATCTAGCGTATTGATCAGAAGTGAGAATTGATACCAAACTTAATGACCACAAATTATACACTGTAGCCAATGATAAATGCTGAGATGATAATTGCCTTCTGGAAATCAATTTTTCAACTCGGAGGTCATTGGATTTGGCTGTGAATGAAAATGTCATGATGATTTTCATGTCTTTTTTTGGTTAAGAATTGTATTCTGGGACTCAAGACTTGCAGTGGTAACTGATGCGGCCACGTGGCTCTTGTCCATTAAGGGTCTTAAAAAATTGTGACCTTTTAGAATTGAAAAAGAAAAGATCCTCTGAAACAGTCTGTGATGTCTCACCTCTATTTCTCCTTGCTTAACTCATAATCAATGTGCAAGTGCAGATGTAAAGAAACACATTTGTGCCAGGTTTACCTGTTAACAGTTTAATAACTTTTAATTTTAAGATATTTAAGTTTTATCCAGCATGTTTCTTTTTGATAATAAGATGCTAGTGCCTTGAGCACAGTAAGCATGTCATAAAACACACCAGTATCGTTATTTATTGGTGGTAGTAGCAGTATTTAAACACTTAGTTGGCCACAGTTTTCAAATTTCCCACAGTGATGACTGCCCGATTCCTTCCATCGTGGTAGATAAAGAGAATGAGTTGAAACAACTAAGCTTCCCAGACTTTGTTAGATAAAGACTAACAAAAGTAACACCCTTCTTTGATAAATATGTGCATCAAACAATAGTGTCTGAGTCATCACAAAGAGGTAGCCACAGAACTTTTTGAGTCCGTGAGAAAATGATAAATACATATAGATCCAAAGGTTGTCAAGTTCTTCTTAATAAATTGTTGGTCATTTATGCTGTAGAAAATAATCAAAGACTATTTACTAAAACCTCTGTAAATTTCTTTGTAAAACAATAATGAATAAACTTGAGGTCCGAGTCAGAGAATTAAGAGGTATTTTTAAATGGCAGGATTGGCTTTTCTTGCTATAATTCGGGAAAAACACCTTAACATCCAGTTTATTACCCATGAAATATTTATGGATGGTAAGATATGCATAACAATCTGAGAGACGTTATTCAAAGATTCCATTAATTATTCAAAGGACTTAAAGAACCCATATATTCTGGGTATCAACACTACCAAATATCAGGTATTAACTTGATGTTTTTCTCCTAGGTGAAGAAAACTCTTCTCTCCACCAAAACCAAGTAGATGAGGAAGACACATAACATACAACAAAATGAAATAAATTAAAAGGAGGGAAGGAAAAATAAAGGCACATTTAAGTTAATCTAAGAGTGACAGCAAAGTAACACTTTGGGCTCTGTGTCTTACAGAAAACAACTCAAAGAAAGAAACACCAGTAATATCTTTTGCTTACCTTCAGTTAATCTAATTACCCCCATTTGAAACAGCACATTCAATCTGAAATTCTTGTTAACTCTCAGCTGTCCTGAGGAAAAACAGTAACTGCATAATTCTGCCAGTGTATGCAACATGAATAGAAATATATGTCTAATTTATTCATCCCTGACTTATTCAAACTTTCTCTGACCATAATCTCTTACAATATACTTGGATTTTCAAACTGTTCTGCCTCACATTTTTATCAGTTTTAAAAATTAGAGATACAAGCCCTGGCTGGCATAGGTCAGTGGATTGAGCACGGGCTGCGAAGCAAGGCATCGAAGGTTCGATTCCCAGTCAGGGCACATGCCTGGGTTGCGGGCCAGGTTCCCAGTGGGGGCCATGTAGGAAGCAACCACACATAGATGTTTCTCTCTCTCTCTTTCTCCTTCCCCTCTCTAAAAATAAATAAATAAAATCTTTAAAAAATTAGAGATACAAAACCACCAGAAATTAAAAACAAACAAACAAAGAAAAACGCTGACGATATTTAAACTATAACCTGTGACTTTATCCGCTTCCACAGCTAAGAACAGAATCTAAGTGGGTTTTTCTGAATGAAGTCTTTTTCTTATTGACTGATACCACCTCAATTTATATTGCTTTTTATAGAGTACGTAGACACTCTACTTCTTTTGTACTTCCATGGCACCATTTTTTCCCTTAAATAGGAAATCCGTGACCTTTAATGTCCTCAAACACCACTGCCCTTTATAAATTTTTGGCATTGCTGATTCAAAATGTGACTGCTAAAACTTTGAGATTTCCTAGTGTATTTTATAATAATGAATGTGACACTTGGACTTCTGGATATACAGGCTATGAAGTCCTTTAAGGCAATTGGGCCAAAGTTAACAAAAATTACAAATTATATTTTCCTTTACGTTTTGAAGAAAGCTACTATCTCTTTTTAAAACAATTTTCTCTTCACCCCCATTGTTAGTCTCCCTTTCGTGCAGGTGTGACATTAAAATCCTCTTACTTGGTATTTCAGGGGCAGTTCTGCATGAAGGGCACTACCCAGGTATCAATTTCACCTTCAAAATATCATAAGAATGTATCTTTCATTGTCGTGCAACTACTTCTCTTCAGTGACAGCACGCCGTGGGGAAGTCAGCCTCTATTCGGACTAGGACGGTGACTGCCTCTATCTCTGGCTAAACACCTGGAGGGCGGCCTGCCAGTAAGCAATGGGAAGACACAGATCATCACAGTTGGTAATGCCTGAGTGTGATTTTTCTCCCTAAATTATGTTCCTTCCTACCAGCTGCCCCAAAAGCAATGATGGGGGAAACGCCTGACCTGCACAACAACCATCGGTTCCTTTAAAAATAATTGATTTTTGAGAGAAGGAAGCCTTTATTCTGTGCCCTTTGAAATTCCTCGCAAAGTAATTTAGGCACTTACGACAGTCATATTTCTACTGTAAATTCTGCTATCAGTCCTATTTATAAATACAGCTTTATTTTTAAATGTTAATATTGCTGGGAAAAGATAAATATTTCACATTTCAAGGCATAAGTCTTAAATAAGCAATTTCCTCGCATTGATTTTCAGTAAATACAAATGTGAAAAGTCCACTTACTGAAACAGAAATGAGGGAGAGTGAAGCAATTAACTAAGAGTGATATGAATCAAATAGACTCACGGGCCAAATCTGCACTTGAGTTTGGCCATTGTTACTTTTTAACCCAATTATTAACAAAGCCTTATTTGAATACAAGGCATCTCTTGCAATTTTATGGGCCATGCAGTTTGAAAATTGGGATTAAAAAATCACTTCAGCCAAACTACCTTGTCCTCATTATCGTGTAGTTTCCACATCTACACTAATAGACATAATTTGGAAATTCAAATTATTCACCCACATGGAATTTCTTCGTATACTACAATGGTTATAGCAACAAGAAAAACAGTGCTTTCTCTTCCATCTTTAAGTTGAAGAGCAGGGGGAAATTTACATTCGATGTGGTGTGCAAACAGAATGTTAAAGCTTTACATTTCGCCCTGGCTGGTGTAGCTCAGTGGATTGAGCGCGGGCTACAAACCAGGCATCGCAGGTTCGATTCCCAGGCAGGGTACATGCCTAGGTTGCAGGCCATGTCCCCCAGCAACCGCACATTGATGTTTCTGTCTCTCTCTCTTTCTCCCTCCCTTCCCTGTCTAAAAATAAATAAATAAAATCTTAAAAAAAAAAGCTTTACATTTCAAATGTTCCAGTTTAAATATTGTGTCGTATGCTTATGTCTTTATGACAGAGCTGCTATTTAAGACTGTCCTCTGCTGAACTATGACAACATCCGGCATATTATTGCATGACACATCATTTATGTTAATTCCAAAACCCATTTGGTATTGTAAATAGCATCTCTCAAATTGGTCTTGCATGATTAAAATCAGTATAGCCACAATCAGAGGAAGCCATGCTAGCAAAATAAATTCTACCAAACTACTTTAAGACTTATTGCACATTAGCAAACGACATCTTCTCCCCCTACTGCTACATGCCTATCAACAGGTGAAATCAACTATGGTCCATTAATTCATGAAAACGCTCTTGCATACATTAAAATGAGTAAGAAAGATAAATTATTTTAACGTAGAATATTCTGCAAGATGTTTTAAGTGAAAAAACAAGACATGTGCACTAGTTTACAGCATTTGTACAGTTAAAAATCATGTACACGAAGGCACATGTGCTCGTACTTAGAGGCGGGGGAGCACATGGAACAAAGAGCTTTTACCAGTGAAGAGAGAGTCCGGGAGGAAGACGCGGGGTATTTACAAGTTCATATATATGTCCTTTATTTATAATGTAGCAAGTATTAATTATAGTTGGCACTGACATTATGGGTCATTATATTTTCTTAATTATTCTAATCCCCCAAATAATATTCTTTGTAATAGAAAGTAATGACACTAAAAACAAATACAACTAAGGCTCTCTCTATAAGAAAGTAAACCAAGGCCCTGGCTGGTGTGGCTCTGTGGATTGAGCATGGACTGCGGAACCAAAGGGTTGCCAGTTTGATCCTCAGTCAGGGCACATGCCTGGGTTGTAGGCCAGGTCCCCAGTAGGGATCATGTGAGAGGCAACCCCACATTGATCTTTCTCTTCTTCTCTTTCTCCCTCCCTTCCCCTCTCTCTAAAAATAAATGAAACATTTTTTTAAAAAAGAAAGTAAAATAATCAGTTAACTCATTTATTTAGTTCAACAATTATCTTCTAAAAAGAGAACCAGAGACTACTTGCTTACTAGGGTGGACTGGTCTGAGAATGCAAAATGGGCAATGAAGCTTCCTGTAACCGAGTGGGCTAAATCTATGGCCTTTTTTTCGTGTGATACATGGTGCTAAATGTTTTGCACTGCTTATGCGATTTGTTATTCAAAATAATCCAATGAAATAGGCTTTATCATGATACACCTTTTCTATAAAAGAGAAAGTTTGATGGACCACGGGTGTCTATGAAAGTCACAACCAAACACCATCATAAAATGCACATCTTCATATTTCATAGAAAGTGTTGGGGCTGGATTGTATGTCGTTAAGTCCACCCTGCAGTTCTTACCCACCTCAGCCATTCACCAGATGGAACAGAAAAAGTTAGAGGTTAGTTTTAAAATACAACATATTTGCCTTTCTCCCACTGGCTTATTCACTTAGCGTCATAATACCCTCTAGGTCCATCCATGATGTCGTGAAAGGTAAGATTTCCTTCTTTTTCACAGCCAAGTAGTATTCCATCATGTAAATGTACCACACTTTTTAATCCACTCATCTACTGATGGAGTCTTAGGCTGCTCTCCAAATCTTGGCTATTTATTATAAACAATGCTTCAATGAACATAGGGGTGCATATATGCTTTCAAATTTCCACATGATTTCACCTATATGTGGAACCTAATGCGCAAAACAAACAAACAAATAAAATAGCAACAGACTTACAGAGAACATTCTGACAGCTGTCACAGGGAGGAGAATCGGGGAGCTGGGGGGAAAGGGTGAAGGAACTGAAAAGGACAGACTGGCAGTTACAGAGCAGTCACAGGACGTAAAGTCCAACACAGGGAAGACAGTCAGTAATGTCACAAAAATGATGTAAGGGGGCCACGTGGGGACCTGATGTAGTGGGGGGACCACTCTGTGAAGTACAGGACTGTCCAACTGCCATGCTGCACACCAGAAACCAATACAGAATAATACTGACTGTCGACTGTAATTGAAAAATTTTTTTAATTAATTTTAAAAATCAACCTATATGCCTAGTCACACAGAACGAGTATGGAGAATGAGTTGCAAAACTTTGTCTGCAATAACGTGTCATCCAGTTGCAGCTCTACTATTTGTTTTATCCCTTTAAGATAAAAACACTTTCTTTACAAATGAGTAAGTCTCCCATCCCTATACATACAACTTTAACATAAGTAGCAAACAGTAGTGCATTTTTAGTATAGATTAAAGCATGAAGGTACAGTAAGTTTAAATGTCTTATATAGATTTTTGTGAACTAGTGAACAGTCCATGTAATACAAATTTTTACTCTACATTTGTATGTGATCCAGCTAAATGCTTCCTTATATCAGTAACTGGAACATCAGTGAGGGTGGATTGGAAATTCATTCATTTATTTTGGAAGTCAGTGTAATATGTAAGTCTTTTTCAATCTGATTTTTTATCTTCTTTCAAAACTTTTTATTTCTGTGAGGGTAGAAACATTGTTTCTTTAGCTATATTTATTTAAGTATCAGTGAGAGCAAGTTAGGTCAATTAGAAAATGTACACATAGCAGACAGCATCTATATGTTTTCCTATTTTAAAAGGAATTAAAATGATGCAGAAACTTAGTTAATTTCGATCTTAAAGATAAGCTAGTGACTCAAATCAAATTAATTAGTACTGTTTACCATTTTTTAAAATTAGTGCTCAAACTAGGAAAATTAAATCCTACAAAGGAAGGTGAAAATGGGAGTTCCTTTGAATTTTGTGGTAAGATTTTTATCCAGGAGACAACGCTGACTGCAACCTCATTTCACCTGCCCTTGATCAGATGTGTTTGCAGGGCCCTCCAGCTTGTTAAATATTCAGCAGAAAGTTTATGGACTTTCCCATAACCTTGATTAAAAGCATTTTGGGAAAGTAAATGCTGGAATAAGAACTTTATTTGAAAAGCAACTGGAGTGCTCCATGCTGATTTCTGTTCACTAATAGTACTCATAATCAGCAGTCACTAGCGTAGGAGGGGGCTGGAGGTGACATCTGGAAAGGGGACCTTGCTCTCGTCATGAGGTACTGTAGTAGCAGACTAAATGAAATGCTTGTAATACAGTTTGATTTAACAACCAGAAGAGATTTATTTTTAAATTCATGAGAGGAATTCATGGAATGATTTAACAAATTTACATTCTACAAAATAAGTAGCAAGCACATATGTGAGACACATCTCTGTGCGTACATGTAAACATCATGTGCACACAACTCATGAAGTTTACAACATTTAAATGTCATGTGCACACAAGACATGACATTTTAAACCAAAATAAATAGGATATTTGTAAAGTGTAAAGTTGAATTATCTAGGTAGACATTAATAAGCCACACTGATTTAAGTTCATTTTTTTTGAGGAAGCCTCATTATCTTAGGATAGATGGTAATCCTCTCCAAAATGTCTAATAAGTCATCTTTATCTTCAGTTGGATAAAAATGGACTGATGGCACTTTATCACTGACTTATGATTCATTATTTCTTCAATGTATAATTTTGTTCTGGAAGCTCTCCATTAGCAGTAACTCAAGAGTCATTGTAGTAAAATTCCCTGGATTTAAATATATTATTCACCGTTAATTACAATCTATGAAAATGTAGTACATTTAGCTTTTAATCTGCTGTCCTTTGAATGTTTTGTTATGTTCGATGCATAAAATAAGTTACTAAAATCATTCACCATCACCAAATTGCTGCTTTCAATGCTTAGATTGCAAAAGGTAATCGAGAAGCTCAGAAATAAACTTAGTTCTTGTATAACATTTAAAAGTATAAGTCAATATGATAGTTTGATCTTCCTAATGTATATGTAAACTATAATTTTTCTTTCCTTTATTTATCCTTCCATTTGAAAATAAGCTTTCTATCCAAGGAATTTGTTTCTTCCATTACTTATAAATAATCTTTGTCAGTTCAGGTGTTTAATGTAAAACCTGCTGCAATTTTGTGATTCAGTAATAAAATATGCAGAAAAAGAGAAAATTTGCAGATAATAGGATTTACTGAATTATTTGTACTTTTGAAAGTCCTATGAAATACAATGTTTTGGAAGATCATGTGTTTTTTCATGAATTTATCCATTTCTTCTAGACTGTCGAATTTGTTGGCATATAATGGCTTGTAATATTTCCTTATAATCCTTTGTGTGAATGTAGTATCAGGTAAATCAAGAAAACTGAGCCCCAGATGGTGTGTCATTGGTTGGAGCATCGTCTCACACACCAAAAGGCTATGGGTTCGATCAGGGCACATACTTTGGTTGTGGGTTTGATCCCCGGTTGGGGTGTGCATGGAAGACAACTGATCAATATTTTTCTCTGTCTTTTTCTCTCCCTTCCTCTCTCTCTAAAATCAATAAATACAGGGTCCAACACAAATAATGCCCCTCTTTAATGACAAAATATTTTATTATAAAATCATGAACATGTAATTCTGTAACACAAAAATATACTCAAGCACACCATATGGCACTTTAGGTGAAATGCTCCAATTAAAACTATAAATTATTACACCCATATGATTACCCTACCAACCACGTGCAAGCAGGCCTTACTTCTGCCGGACCCTGTATATCCCCAAGTGAGGATTTTTAAAAATTCAGAAAATCCACACTGACCGTTGTGGCTCAGTTGGTTGGGCACCCTCTCACAAAACGAGAGATTGCCAGTTTCACTCCTGGTCAGGGCACGTGCCTGAGCTGTTGAGGGCATGCGAGAGGCAACTAATCAACTCTGATACATCAATGTTCCTTTCCCTCTCTTTCTCCCTCCATTCCCCCTCTCTCTAAAAATAAATAAAAATCTTTTTTAAAAAATCAGAAATCTGAAATACAGATTACAATTAGTGAAATCAAAGAAGTAATCAAAAATTTTCCAACAAACAAAAACCCTGGACTAGATGACTTCACAGGGGAATTTTACCAGACATTCAAAGTACTAACACCTGCCCTTCTCAAGCTATCCCAAAAACACTCAAGAGTAGATTAGATTCCCTAGCTCATTATCCTCATTCCAAAACCAGATAAAGACACAACAAAGAAACATATTATAGGCTACTGTCCCTAATGAACACAGATGCAAAAATTCTCAACAAAATATTAGCAAATCAGATCCAGCAATACATTAAATAGATCATATACCATGATCAAGTGGGGTTTATTCTGAGGAGCAAGGTTGGTACAATAACTACAAATCAATACATGTGATTCACCACATAAACATAACGAAGGATAAAAACCACATCATATCAATAGATGCAGAAAAATCTTTTGACAAAATCCAGCACCAATTTATGATAAAAGTTCTCAGAAAAGTGGGAATAGAGGGAACATACCTAAACATAATGAAGGACGTACATGACAAACCCACAGCCAACACCATACTCAATGGGCAAAAACTACAAGCGTCCCCCTTAAGATCAGGAATAAGACAAGGGTGTCTGCTTTCACCTCTCCTATTCAACATAGTACTGGGAGTGCTAGCCACAGCAATCAGACAAGAAGAAGAAATAAAAGGCATCCAAATTGGAAAGGAAGAAGTAAAACTGTCTTTATTTGCAGATGACATGATACTGTATAGAAAACCCTATAGATTCCACCAAAAAAATGACTAGAACTGATACATGAATTCACTAAAGCAGCAGGATATAAAATTCACATCCAGATATCAGCTGCATTTTTATGTGACAATAAAGAACTATTAGAAAGGGAAATCAAGAAAATAGTCCCATTCATAATTGCTTCAAAAAATAATAAAATATCTAGGAGTAAACTTAACCAAGGAGGCAAAAGACCTGTACTCAGAAACTTATCAGATACTGAAAAAAGAAATTTAGGAATATACAAATAAGTGGGAGCATACAGTACATTCATAGATAGGGAGACTTAACGTCAATAAAATTTCCATACTACCCATCAACATAACCTCAGAGAAAAAAAGTGACTTTGTTGTTTAATATTGAATTAGCAGGAAATAGTGACAGTCTAGCTATCATTCTATAGTGCAAATAAACAAATTGATGATATATGAAACTAATTTTTTTTCAGATTTAAAAAATCTACTATCACATGACAGCCACCATCTTCCCCATGGAAAACCTCACAGCACCTTGGGCTTTCAACACGATGAACAGCCTCAGTTAAAGCAAAGTACTAAGACCTTTAAATACATAAATTACAGATAATCCATTAAACCACAGTGATGCCAACGGGACTGCCCCTGTACGAGTGTTTGTGTGCTGGGCCTTATAGGTATCAAACATTGCGTTTGAAAGTTTTTATTTATTTATTTATTTTTTGCTTTTTAATTGTTGTTCAAATATAGTTGTCTCCCTTTTCCACCCATCATTCCTTCCTGCCCCACCCACCCCCTACCTCCCACCCTCAATCCTACCCCCCTTTGGGTTTGTACATGGGTCCTCTATACATGTTCCTTGATGGCCTTCCCATTCTTTCCCCCATTATGACATCCTCCTCCCCCTGGTCACTGTCAGTCTCTTCTTAATTTCCATGTCTCTGGTTGTATTTTTCTTGCTTGTTTGTTTTGTTGATCAGGTTCCACTTATAGGTGAGACCATATGGTAAGACTTCTCCAGCCAATCATTACATTCATGGCCTTTGAACAAAATATGTGTTCTTGGAGTATACTGTACATGCTATATTTTTTACAAACTACATTGTAATAGATTGAAAATATATTAAAGTGCTTTGCCTTCAGGCACATATCATATATGTCATATAAGTCTTCAACATAGTATTTCTATATGCTCTTAAGCACTTTATGGATCATTCCAGAAGTACGACAAAATACACATTATTGAAAAACATATATATATATATATATATATATATATATATATATATATATGCGTGTGTGTATTTGCACCGTATATATAGAACACCTAATTGCTCCCAGAGAGAGACTATGTTTACTCTTCCTTCTCTAACCTGTTACCTTGTCTAACAAAAACATTCTCACCAGGCCTGTGCTAAGCACTGAATGAAGCAAGTCTTTTCATATTATATTAAAAAAAGAAAGAAGTAGTTAACTTCATTTTTACCTGCATACACCTCCCTTCCCATGACCAATGAAATCTAATGAAACAATCATCTTTATTCATCAGCCCACAGGTGGGAGGTAAGGTTTATCATTAACCTATAATAAGCATAAGCCCTCAACCACTGACAGAGACAGAAATGGCATTTTTATGTGGAGTTTCTTGCAATAAATCACATTAAAATATTTCCAATAAATGCTTGGTCTCATAGAATGCTGCCATTGTAAAGAGCATTAAATCATATATTCATATTTGACAACACAACATCCTTGTGATGCAGTCAAGAAAAAATGGGGCTGCCATGTCTACACAGTAAGAACATAATATCAGCCCTGGCTGGTGTGGCTCAGTGGGTTGAGCGCTGGCCTGAGAACCAAAGGGTTGCCAGTTCGATTCCCAGTCAAGGCACATGCCTGGGTTGTGGGCCAGGTCCCCAGTAGGGGGCACATAAGGGGCAACCACACATGGATCTTTCTCTCCTTCTCTTTCTCCATCCCCTCCCCTCTCTCTAAAAATAAATAAATAAAATATTTTTAAAAGAACATAATATTAAAGATGGTTTTTGTCTTTGGAAATTGTGGGAAGTTATAAAATGGCAAATACAGTAATCTTTTTATTACTTCTTGTTGAGGGTAAGTTAATTTGGGTTACCTTCAGTACACTCAATCCTTACCTAGGGAAGGATACTTACTTGCATGTGTGCCTACGGAGTGTGAGGGTCAGCTTGATTTACAAATTAACAATAATGTTCTCAATCTACCCCTTCCAACAAATCAGTCTACCCCCTTACAAAGAAAAGTATATCGTCTGAAAATTGAAACATGAACATTTTACTTTTGACTATATGATTATTGCTGCTGCCGCTGCTGCCATTAATCTCCTAAATTATTCATGTCTGGGAGAGGTTCTGATGGTTAATTTGAGAATTCTAAAATAATTTGAAATAAAAAATTAATTATTATATGGTAAACTGCGTGAGGTTTTCATTTGAATAAGCCACAATGTTGACTAGAAGTTGGCTACCTTTAATTCTTAGTATAGAACAGGAGAAGCCATGCACAGTGAGATGAAAACACATTTGTTTGTAATTTCCCTAAGAATCTATATTCAGAAAGCAGCATGCATACTAAAAGTGTAGACTTCCTTCATTTTATATCTATTAAACTAGAGGCACAGAGCCTCCTAAAACATATTGGGAGGGGGAGATTAGGGGAAAAGATTGCCAAAAAATGAGTGATGATAATAAAACAAGATGCAAAAGGAAATAATCAGTGGATAATTCTTCACTCTTTCAAACTAAACTAGGATATATTAGTAAGCAATGAGATAAAGAAAAAAATAAAACTCACACATAATCAGCAGTTATCCAATTAAAGTGTCTATCATAGAATACATCTATACTGAATTGCTAAGCAAATATGCTTTCTCAAAACTATTAGGACTTTAACAACAGGACATTTCTTTTTATGACTCTATAGGCACACACAAAAGGCAGAGTCTTCTGGATACATGTAAAAGCAGTCAAATAAAGCAGTGCAGCACCCCCCATGCACTCAGAAACATCTGGATTGCATTTCTGAGCATCAGTGATATATCTTACAAATAGCGCAATGTCCTCTGAGGTTTTATCACACATCATGCAAGTTATTTTCGTGCCTGAATTCATTGTGACCAGTCATTACCCTGCTCCTTGCCATCTCCATTTCATTCGTCAGGGCTTTGCTATGCACAGTGTGTTCCCAGAAGAGCAGCATTGGCACTGCCTGGGCACTTGTTTTGTTTTTGTTTGTTTAAAGATTTTATGTATTTATTTTTACAGAGTGGGAAAGGGAGGGAGACAGAGAGGGAGAGAAACATCTATGTGTGGTCACCTCTCATACGTCCCCTACTGGGGACCTGGCCCATAGCCCAGGCATGTGCCCTGACTGGGAATTGAACTGGTGACTATTAGGCTTGCAGGATGACACCCAGACAACTAAGCCACCAGTCAGGGCCTTGGCGCTTGTTAGAAATGCAGAATCTCAGGTGCCCGCGTTAGACTATTGAGGTCCCATTTTTTTAAACAAGATCTCCAGGTGATGTGCGAGCATGTGAAACTTGGGAAAGTATTGTGTGAGAATATGCAGTATGTCAAGAAAAATAGTATAAAATGTTATAAGGATATGTGTATACTCAGATACATGTGCACTCTTTTGATACAGCAGTGCTATGAGGCAGCTGTTATCACTGCCCTTTGAAGGGGAGAGAAACTAAGGCACAAGGAACAGAATGTCTTTTTAAACGTCAGTACTCAGAGTCCAAACAAGGCCATCTGGCCCCTCCCATTCGTGTCTTCATAACTAATTCTTAAAGCAGTCATGCCACACCAGTGACTAGGCTCATTTCTGTAGACGTGATAGTAAAAATGAAAATGGAAAAGGACAAAATCTATCCACACTTCCTACATCTGAATGCAGTTTTTAAAAATCTTAGCAGGGTTAAATTCTTCAATTTCAGAGAAAAGTCTATCAGAGAGTGTGAAAACAAAGAAAATCACTGTGCTTTAAAAATCAAGGACAGAGCTTGAATTCATTATAATATGTATATTTTTCATTTGTAAAACTAGAATTGCTGAAAGAGCTCAGAAAACTCAGTTGAAAATATATGATTAATCTCACCTACCCAGTGGTTGTTACTGTCAGCCCTGAAAGCCATCTGCTTTTATTCTACATTGTGTGATAATGTATACACAGTTTCACTTCAGACTGGTAGGTATTTATGGGATCTTTCTAGAAGACAGTATTTATTTATTATTATTATTATTATTATTATTATTATTATTATTATTATTTTATTTAGCCACAATTCCTACCTTTTGAAACCCTGAGGGGATAGTTCAAAGAATTACATGGGTATTGAACTGGCTTCAGCTTGTTTAAGATATTTCCCCATGATATTTGGATTCCGGATACTTTAGAAGCTAAGCTTTTCTGTAAAAAGGTAATGGCTAATTCTTTCAGAGTGGAAGACTTAATAGTTCAATGCAACAGCACTTTTAATTGGCATTTCAATATTTACACTTCATTGTGGTTGAATCCTGAAACTCCAATTTTGTACTTGAATAAAAAGAGGCATTTGTGTGATGTTTTTCAATACATCCTTTTCTCCTGGTCCAATTCAACTCAGAATCAACCCTGGGAGAGGGGATTAAACTTCAAAAATCTTTAATATCACAATAGTTCTAAAGTAGTAAAACTAGCTGTTATAGAAAGTTATCTGTGGAAAAGATCGCACAGCTGAATAAAAAAACATGATAACCCCACAACTGGCGAGGCCCTTGGTGCATTCATATTTCCAAAAATATCTCAGATAAGTACTGCATCCTTGTAATGAGAGTCTGAATTAAGCAAAGTACCCTTGAATTCCTTGTTAATTTTTAATTTAGTCTTAAATAATGACATGAATTTGCTACACTCTTGAAGAGGACTTCACATGTACAGGTTGTGCCTCTGTAAAATTGGCCCCTTTTTAACTCAAACACAAGAAGTGTTTCTGCATTATGAGGACACACATTTTTCACATATTTATACAGCTAAATAGAGCTCTCAGTGAGGGAAGAACTGTGTGGTTCAGATTACATACACAGATCGAAAGGAAACACAGTCTCATCCGAAGTCTGGAAAACCATACCTGGTGAAGGGATTAAGAAAAAAAAATACTAAAAGGAAACTCACAGACACAGACAACGGTGGGGTGGTGACCAGAAGGCAAGGCAGTGGGGGAGGTAGAGGAGGGAAAATGGGGACCGATGGTGATGGAAGGGGACTGGACTTGGGGGGTGAACACACAATACCATATACAGATGATTGTACCCCTGAAACCTATGTAATTTTATTAACCAATTTCACCCCTATAAATTCAATTATAAATATATAAATAAACACCCCCCCAAACTATAGCATAGCGGTGAGCTCCGTAACATACCACTGATTAACCGAGGAATAGGAGTAGAACATCCTAAAAGTCGATTAAAAATCATCTGTTTTACATCCTTAGATAACTTTTTTGCTGTAAAAAGAATGCTTCTCTTCAGTTGAAATCATTGTCAGTTAAAGACCATTAGAACGTTGACTCCAAACAATATTAACTTAATAGACTGGAAGTCTAAATTACTTCCCTGTTAATTGTAACTTCATCATTCTGCTAGAAAATTGAAGTAGTGTAGAATGACAGGAGTTTAAGAATGGAGAGCTGAGTTTTCAGATTTTTTAGCAGTTTAGATGATGGATATAATTACACATTGATTGTATTTCACCTTCTTGACATTCCTGTTCCATTCTTTTAAAAATATTCAGAGGAAATTTACCTTCTGTGGTTTATTTTAATCTCAACAGCTTTGTAAGTGGCACACACAATAATGAAATAAATAATCAATTCTCCATGTTTATGTATTGGTTTATTCTTTATTTATAATCTATAAGATTAGCTTTGCTGACATAATGCTCATTGACATACCTTTACAACTACAGAGGGTTCTAAATCAAAACTTTTTTATTTTTAATCACATACTGGACCTCATCACATACACAAAAAATTTTATCAAGATGGATATGTTTAAAAAGCATTCCCAATTTATTCTATCTATGAGTTTGTTTCTTTTGTTGTTGTTGTTCATCTATTTAGGTTTTTAGATTCCACATATAAGTGAAATAATTTAGTAGGTGATCACTCCTAACTATAGTCCTGAAACTAACACAGTACTGTAGGGCAACTGTAACTGACAGCTAAACTTTAAAAAAAAAGACTGTAAAAACTCTCCCAAACTGATCATTTCCCTTGAGGGCTAGCACATATTTAAATGTTATACTTGTGTATTCTTAACCAATTGCTCCTTACCAACATAAATGACTGATATGCATTAAGTCTTGGTTTAGAACATTCAGCTAGTCCTTAAAAGGGCTAGTTCTCAGTTTTGCCATTTGCATAATGAGGGAGTTAGACAAAGTGGCATTAAGGTCCCTTAGAGCTTTCAAAGCCAAGGACCATACAAGAGGCAGCGCCCAAACAGCTACTAAAATTATGGCCCCAGAAGGGGCATTTGAGGTTGGCAGAGTTCCCTTGTTGTAGAGCTAGGGTCCATGGTAAAGGGATTTTATGAATAGTGATTACACAATGATGTGTTATGATCAGATTATTACTTAACATCCAAAGTTTTTAAAGTATGATTTAAATAGACTTAAAATTAATATTTAAAATCACCTGCTTTCGCATTTTTAGAGCAATACAGATTATAGGAGAAGTTTATGAGGAAACAAACTTTTAAAGGCTAATTTCCTGTATACTATTTAGAAGAACTTTTTAATACAATGTACAAATTTTTCTAATATAACTTTAAAAAGCTAAAATGCCAGATGAAGATCACGCCCTTTTTCATTTTCATTTTAGTGGAACTTAAACAACAAATAGTAAGACTACTGATTATTACGGGGAAAGACTGAGTTCCTCAAACATCGTGACTTCTATTCCCTATTGGCTATGTTCAATATTCAATAAAAACATAAATTAACATATTGCAGAAATCCTGGTAAGATTGTCTATGGTTATTCATTTTTTAAAAAAGATTTTATTTATTTATTAAGGAGGAGAAGGGAGGGAGAAAGAGAGGGAGAGAAACATCCATGTGTGGTTGCCTCTTACTTGCCCCTTACTGGGGACCTGGCCCACAACCCAGGCATGTGTCCTGACTGGGAATCGAACCAGTACCCTTTGGTTCATATGTCAGCACTCAATCACTGAGCCACACCAGCCAGGGCAGTTATTCATTTTTTAATGAATTCCCTGATACTCACTAGTTGTTGAGTGTTCCGTTGGTGAAAACAATTATAAGACTTGCAAGTTACTGTACAATCTAAAAGAGCCACAGAGACAAAATCTATTGCTATATCGCTCCTTACTTTTTTCTAAAACAAAAAAATTGGAGTGTGGCGAATGTTAATGAATATCCAAGCCACCTAAAACTTGCATCTTGCAAGAATGATCACATTACCTTTCAAAAAACTACACAAAAGAACCAAAGGTGCAGGCTTATCTTCCAGGCAAAGGCAAGCAAGGAGTAGGAGGAAGATAAAAGAAGCTGAAGAAAGACAGAAGGAGGTCATAAAAACTGCCTCGTGGCTCATAAATAATAGAAATAGGAATGTCAAATGAACTTTATTATATGGTGTAGGCAGCCTAATAAAAATGTAGAAGCAAAGGAAGGGTTCTTGGGAAGAGAAGGCAACCTATGTTCCCTGTCACTGAA
Source organism: Tonatia bakeri (assembly GCA_004024845.1). Classification (NCBI taxonomy): domain Eukaryota; kingdom Metazoa; phylum Chordata; class Mammalia; order Chiroptera; family Phyllostomidae; genus Tonatia; species Tonatia bakeri. Next base: position 34,771 of record PVIA01009361.1, on the reverse strand, counting down.
GGTGGTGGGCATTCAGGGTGACTGGCATTCTAGACCTCATGGCACTGGCTTTAAGTTCCCAGCTTGGGCCACATTCCTGATGCTTGTCATTTTCAAACAGAAGAGACCAAATAAAAGACTGCTTTGCTTATGGTGGCCTGCTTTTGAGTGATAAACCTCTATCTAATCCATATGAAATTTAAGAAATGAAAGATACACTCAAGTTTCAAACTGTAGAGATATACTTTTCATTTTGATCAATGACTTTGTGACTTTTAAGAATTATCTCTAGTATAAATCCTAGAGACTGCAAATTATGAGTCATTGTTTCGACTCGTCTGTGTTGTGATTGCATTTCCTGTATACAAAAGTTGGATGTGATAGGATGGTAGAGTACAGTTTGTCTCACCTATTTTCTTATTCTATTTTTTAAACTTTCATAAGCTCAAATAGAGCAAAATTTACTCTGCAAAAACATGTCAGCTTAAGTGGTGAAATTAATACATATGACAAATATCATATTTGCCACTAGATCACTGTTTATATCTGCCTAAGTTCGTTTAGTTTATAAACTACTGTCGAGTGAGCCTTATTCTTTCCCAAGCAGTGGCCAACAGCTGAACTCTTGGGTGGAAATAGTCTTTATAATCTATCTATTTATACATTATATAACACACCAAGGACAAAAATGAGCTGGTAGTCACAGACAGTACTGAATAACTTAGCTTTCAAGATAAGTGACTTTGGGTTTGCTAAGCTGATTCTAATTTCTTATCTAGTTATTGTACTCCCCCCACCTCCATGATTATTATGTTTTAACAAACTTTTGTTGATTTTTTAAGGTGAATACTTTGCACATTGATCGCAATCTGCCTGGAAAGATATCTGAACAGTTTTATTTTATATCTGAACCTTTCAGATAACTGATCCTTAACGTTCTTAGTTATGAGGGCATGAGTTTAATGATCCATTATTAGCTGATTCTTTTAAAGCTTCATAGTTTTGTTTTTCATTTTTCCAATTGTCTACATTCATAATTAGATATTTCAGTAATGAAATGTTCAACTAATACTTACCCTAATATTATTTATGCCAACAGTTTCAGCAGATCACGGCAAAATTTGGCATTTCTCTGAGTAGTGGTCTAGTCAAATTGGTCTTCTACTTTTTATAACATGTAATTAGATTGCTGGTAGAGGATCAATCAAAGTGTGTTGCCAGGCAAAGATTAATTACCTCCTTTTTGTGAATTAATTAGTATGGAATTTGAGTGCTGAGCAAACCTGATCTAGTGAAAGCAAAATGAACGTCAAAGAGATGTTAGCAGAGAAATGTATCATTTTTAAATTAACGATCAAATGTATTTCTTCTTATTTTAAATGTAGAACTTCGTTAGTCCTAACTACTGGGAAATCTATTTTTCTTTTGCATCACAGAAGTTTGTAAAAGAAAAGCATTAGCAGTTTTTAACAGTTGATGAAATTTTATCCATAAGTATTATTACTTGAATCTCAGATTTTAGACACTACACACCAATATAACAGATAGAGTGACTTCATGTGTGAAATGACCATATCCGGTGAAGGGTTTTAAAAACTGCAGATGATGTAACTTCGGCAGTTGAAGAAAGTGAAAACACTGATTAAACTAGGTTACCCCTTCAGTTATGAGGATTCTCTCTGAAAATGATTGATTTAAATCTGGTAAACCAAAGGCCAACTTGAATCTCTTTAGAAACATTCTGTTTCCCTGTTTAGAAGCATGGATCTTATTATCTATGATCATTCCAATTGTGATACACCAGTAGATTCTTAGAAAAGTAGATGGCACCCTTTTCTCTCCAGCTGACCCATAGTGAGATAGTAACAACGCATCTTCTAAGAGAAAACCTGTACACACATGTCTGACTACATACATATCAACTGTCACAGGGTGCTGAACTAGAGGTCCCCGAAAGTCCCAAAGCCCCCACAGCTACCTCTTGGGGGCTGGGGGAAGCGGAGCAGGGCCACTGAGAGCGACTTTGCGTCTCTGAAGCCCGTGGCCACTGTTTCAGGGATGGTAACTGGCTGTGCGCGCTGGGAGCCAGGGAGATGGGTGTGACTGTAACCCATGATGCAGGTGATGCAGACGGAGAGGCTCGCTGGACCTGCACAGAGCAGGAAGGCGGCTGGCTCTAGTCAGGGGGTCACACCTGCCAGGACTACTAACAGGGCAGCAGAGAAAGGCAGAAGAAACTAGAATGCTGGCAGGTGTCTGTCACCCACTATGGGAGGAGTCGGAGATGGGGGTGGGGAGGAAGATCCGGGCCAAGATTGAAACCCGGGTGCAGGGCAGCCATTGGGCTTCTGGAGCAGGTGGCTTGGGTGGGACAGGCCCCGGACCACGGAGCAGCCGAACGTGTGGGGTCTTGGTCAGGTGCTTTGAAAGGGTGTGAAGGACCCCCAGCAGCCCACCATGAGGATGTGGTTTCGGGTTAAGAGCAGGAGCCTAGCTAGGCCAGCACAGACGACTGGAAGAAGCTAGAACACAGACGGGAATCCGCCCAACTAGCAACAGACTTCTGTTTGTTTTCCTGAGACAGGGTACCCCAACTGGCCTGGTTTGGCAACGGGGACGGGACGGTGTGTTTGTGGGCATTTTTTGTTTCTAAAGGGGGTGAGATTTAATGGCAGAATTCTACCATTGTTCTAAAGCTGTCTAACTTTTAAATAAATAATTCCTTTCCTGTTCATAAGACGCTGGCAAGAGCTGTCACGGTTCTTATTGCCGGTGGGCAATAGGACCCAGAGCTTCTGTTACCGAACTGTTAAAAAATCTCTGAGGTTTAACAAGGTAGACCTTTGCTAATATTTCCACAAGTCTCAGAACTTGGCCTGAATTATTACATCAGAGCAATGTTTTACAAAAGAAAGTTGGAAAGCATTTTAACTCTTCACGAGTTACATTTAACCTAAAGCTACTTGTAAACAAGTAGATAAGAATAAGAGCCGTACCTAGTTTAGTAGAGCATTCTCAAGAGGTTCACATGGCCCCCAAATACCTCAATCAGTACTATCTGTTGATACATACAATTCCCCACAGCCACACCCTCTTCTCTAGGAGAGCCTTTAATTCTTCACAACGTGGACTCGACCTGTTAGAGCATCCACAGTAACCCAGCAGCAACCTCTAATGCTGTTGATGGATTGGACTTCTGCCTGTCCTCAACAGAACAGTTAGCAGGGAAGAGCCAGGTCCATTGGAAATGGGGCCTGTTATCTGATGGGGTTAAGGTGGAACTGGGGCTATTCTCTCCAAAAGACAACAAACTCACAGAATGGCCTTAAGTGGCTCTCATAGCAAAGGCTAAATTGAGAAAACTGCAACTGTGAAATTAAAAAATTGAAAAAGCTTTGAAATGGAATGAGACGGGATGTTTTATTAAACTTGTCTCGTAAAAGAGAAATAATTGGATTGCATTTACTTGTTTATCTTAAAAATGAAAGTTAATATTCTTGGCAAAAGACCCAAAGAATGAATAGAATAATTTAATTTCTTCACCTAATCAGCAAAGTTTTATCAACCTGGGAACTATATCTTAAAGTAGTATTAATAAATCCCGGTGGTAAATTTGGGGCAAAATCTTATTCACAAAAGTTGTATTTCTATCAATTTCTGTGAAGTTACAAGGAACTTCCAGAACTATGTACTGTTTTGTGCAAGTCATCAGCAGAAAAGCAAGCAGATTGAATATGTAATGCATTTCAACGTATGAAATGGGACCTGCATAAATTAATTTCTCTAACAGCTTGGCCTCTCATTTGTGGTGCTTTGGACCAACAGCGCACAGTTTACTGGCATCTACTCCATGTCCAAAATCCCATTACTATGTACTATTCCGGAGCTAGAGAGTTTCTCTTTGAACAATCAATCAATGGTACCTTATCATCTGTATTAGCCTGCAGAGATTAGTTTGCTATGGCAAATTTGGCATCAACTGTTTTTCTGATCAAAACAAAGCACACGTACTACGTAAAAATCTTACTAGTGTGTCATTTAAGATAATACAACTTCTGCCCTGGCTGGCGTAGCTCAGTGGATTGAGTGCGGGCTGCGAACCAGGCATCACAGGTTCGATTCCCAGTCAGGGCACATGCCTGGGTTGCAGGCCATGTCCCCCAGCAACCACACATTGATGTTTCTCTCTCTCTCTCCCTCTCCCTTCCCTCTGTAAAAATAAATAAATAAAATCTTAAAAAAAAGATAATACAACTTCTTTAAAATGAAATATTGTGCCTCTTGCACTTGTAATAATAAGGTCCTTTATTGTCCAAAATGGAACACCTAACCAACAAATTCTTTGGAATGTGGCTTTGAGGGATGTTTCAGGTCCAGTGAGAGATATTACTCCAGTGAGTCGATAGTACTCATAGTAGAAATAGGCTTCAAACACAGGTCCTTTAATATGGCTACACGTATACACAAATGGACACTTATCTCTACCTTTTCCCTAAGCATATTAAAACAGCAAGAAGCAAAAGTATATAATTATTGCCTACAACCATCCTAATTTTAAAGTAATGCCTAGTTAATAAAAAACTTTGTTAACTTGATTTTGCCATTGCTTCATGCTATAATTATGAATAAAATATTTAATGAGCAAAATAATAGTGTCAATAGGAATACGGGAGAGAGATGTTTAGCCGCTCGTAGAAACAAACTTCAAAAATACAGCTTGTAAGTACATTAGGTCATACATAGTTGCTGACACCTGCCACTCTTAACTATAAATAAAATCAGATCCTGTAAAGAACTCTTCATTTGAATATTATGGAAGTAGCTACTTATTATTATATATATTTTACCGTACATAATTGGGGTCAATGAAGTCGTATTGAATTTCCAATGTTTCATCATTTCTAATGCAGCGACTCTTCTCCTTTTGCTATCAGTGCTGGCCATCTTAGTCTCGTGCTTTTGAAAGTTTATTTCAGGGTTAGATTCACACTATTTGAATAAACACTGTACGCTGAGTTTATTCTTTAATTGTCAGTCTGCAATCCTCTAACAAAAGGGCAACAATTCTCTCTATAGAAATGGTGCTCATCTCATCTCTGTATTATTATTTGTTACTGAGGCATGCTTTATTTTTAAATTATATTTTATTGTTGATGCTATTACAGTTGTGCTCATTTTCCCCCTTCATCCCCCTCCACCCAGCACCCCTCACTCCCTCAGGCAGTCCTCCCACCATGGCTCATGTCCATGGGTCATGTGTGTAAGTTCTTTGGCCGCCCCATTTCCTACACCGTACTTCACATCCCCGTGGCTATTCTGTGACTACCTATTTATAGTGCTTAACCCCTGCATCTTTTCCACCCGCCCCCATCTCTATATTATTGATATTATCTGTTAAGTGGTGATAGGCCTACAATTATCATAATAATTTATGGAGTAAATAAGAGCAAGGACACCTTGCTTAATGCATATGTGTTACTAATGACCATATTCTTATTAGATTGACTCTGAGTTTATTACCATTTACAGCTTCTTATTTGTACTGGAAGTTGTTATGTCATCTTGTTCATAGTAAACAAAAGGTAAATTGGTATTGCTCATTATAGAATTTCTCATGCACAGAATGAATATTGAGAAATAATTCTAAGTATAAGAGTGTATATAGGGATAGCAGATCTTTAGGCCTTTCTGAATTTGGTGACTGAGAAATCTCTAAAATGTTTATATTGAAACACCTTTAATATCCAACATCTGCTTTTATATAGAGAAAATGTTGATGTTATGCTGTCATTGGTTCTGTATGTTTACTCATAGATTACATATTGATGTTCAACCAATTGACTTCCCTTATTTTTTGGAATTTCAAACATAGAGGCTGAAATCGTAATGATGGGGAAGCCATTTTGTTCTCAAAACTAGATACAAAACTAATTTCAATTATGAAAGAGTGCAGGGAATAAAAGGGAGAAAAAATGGGACAACTGCAATAGCATAATCAATAAAATATATTTAAAAATTAAAACAAAGAATCTTTTGAGCTCTGTATAACCTTAGCAAATTTATTTCCTAAAATTAAGAGGAAGTGAGGATGTTCGGTCCATGTTCAAGATAATAAATTTAATGAATGTTCTATTTAGTATCAGCTTCATGACCTTTTTTAAAGAATTCAACATCTTTGAATTTTGTCAAATACGGCCTTTTACTCCTTCGGCCTTGAAACCAAATCTGAATATCTTTATAAATGGTCCCATAGTCTAACATACGGGTTGTCAGTACATTATTGAAAACCTTAGACCAACTCCCCAGCATTGGAGTCAGGATCTCTTATGTCCCTCAAAATAAATTTTCTGTGGCTCTTATCTATTAGAAGAAAAGTAAATCTGAAAAATAACTTCCCCAAATTATAAAAAGAATTTTCATGTTCCCAAATGAATGAATAAAATAAAAAGGCTGGTTATGCACAAATAAATACATGTAGGTGCAAATACAAAATGACTATATGAAATTTCATAATAAATGTTACACGACGTAGATATGATGGCATATTTCAGATACTGGAAACGGATGCATAAGGGCCTTCCAGCTAATTTTGTGTGTTTACCTTTTAGAAGTGCGTAACTCCTGTTAATACCATTAAAAGGCCACTGTTACCAGGACTACAGCTGCGTGCCTTGCAAAGTTAAGTGCATTTACATTGCAGGACAAGACAGGAGTCACTTACTGCATTCGGGATCCGAGTTGCCATCGCCCTCGGTGCGGTTGCTGGGCGCAGCGCGGTGGAAGTCCTCCCCCCGCCGGTAGTGCAGGGGCAGGGCTTGCGCCCCGCCTGCAGCTTCCAGCTCTCCCGGGCCACCCTCACTGCCACTCTCCTGAGAGCCTTCTGGCAGGTGAAACGTGACACGCCGCTGGGACTGAAAGGAAGCCAGAAAATTACAGCGTTTCAGCTACGATCTGAATAATTGCTTAATGCAGCCAATTTCGAAAATACATTATTTCCACTATCTAGTGAAGTCACATCAACATTATCTTGATTTGGGAACAATTTCAGGCTTCTGTGAATCTGTTTCAGCTTATATTTTGAAACAAGAGACATCCAGGTGCAGAATAAAGTTGACTCCTAAGGCTGTAGACATTCAAGCACATTGGAAATTCTGATCATCATTTCCACATGGATTTATTGAGCTACTATTTGACAAGAATTCGTGTTTTGGAATAACAAGTGTGAATACATATAACAAACTTTCATTGCTATATCTGTAAGATTTGAGTGGGTTGAAAGAGTAAACAATAAGACATTTATTCAATTATGCAGGCTTAGAAAATTTAAAGTACAAATCATCTTTTCAAAGAATCTTATGGGCAGTATCTTGAATTGAAATTTATTTAAATCGATTCTACCCTCTAAAAAATAAAAATAGTTACACAGCGTAGATAGCAGTTGATGAAAATTATGATAGCAAACTATACATCTCATCTTAAATGGTAATTGCAGCAGAATGCACAAAATATATATTTGTGAAATAGAAAGATGAAACATTTCGTGTCCAAAACAAGAGGTTCAAGACATCCAGCAAGGGCAGTAACTGCATTCCATTTTGTTTGGAGCGCTGCTGTGGGTACAAATACATCCCCTCCAATGATGCTCCCCTGGAGCTATCCACGGCCTTCTGCAGTCCTCCGCCACACTCAACACAGGTAGCCAAACCTCTCGGCTTCACCCTCACTCCCTTGGAAAACTCACTCTGGGGAAACCAGCTAGACCTGTATGTGAACAACCCGTTCTGGACATTACAGTTTTGAGCCATATTTGATTTACTGCGGCCACCTCCGGACACTGAGGCCATCCCGCTGGCCGTCACGCGTCATTGCGGAACACTACCCCAATCCTTGACCTAAAAATGTAACGCACAACTGCTTTCTCTTTGATGTTCTAAAGATTAGAGGTAGTTTGCTATGCAACAACAGATCAATGAAAATACTTCACTCCTAGCAGTATGTGATATAAGATCTGGAAAAAGCATTTTAAAATGTCCAAAACACTGTATTGTAGACATTTATCTATAATTAATTATGGTATCCAACACAGATTAAAAATCACTGCATGTAAAATAATACGGTTTATCATGAGACTAATTCATAATTGCTTGCATGAAAATCCATACCTTTGAGAGATCTTTTCTGAAAGACACAAATGACGTGTTTCAAGCACATCTATATTAATAATGTGCCATATGCATGTTACGTGGTATGCATATTATAAATCTAATGTGTGTGTGTTAATGTATTTTCCCCATATACATTGTTTAAAGCATTAGACCTAGATAGAAGAATATATGAATAAGAAAACAACTGCTGCTGAGAAAATAAACTAATCTAGAATTTACAGTTGCTGCTGAAGCCTAACACAGTACAAATTGCCAGTGAAGGGAAGGTGAAGTTGTGTCCAATGGTAAGGGGAATGAACTTTTGATTTCACTTTCTTATCTATGCACAAAAGAACAAGGCAATTTAAATGAAAAGGAAACGTGTATCCCACCCCAGGCCACGTATACTAGGAAGAGAGTTCACGAAAAGCCGTGCAAAGGCACGACCAGGACATCATCTGAAAGTAGTCTGGCCACGCATTCATCCTCCCTGGTCGTGACCCTCTTAGATTGGATCCCCTTGGGAGTAAATAAGAGAATAAGAGGGTTTGTAAGGACTCCCATGAGTGAACAAAAGTGTTTTTGTCCCTTCCTAAAAGCCAATCACACTACCAGCACCAGTACCATGTTCCTGAAATGCAGTTCTCACGTTTGACGTTATCACGCATGCATCTTCGAGGTTTCAAAAGCAGTCATATTGATAAACAGTCTTGTGTGTACTAGTTTCAACCAATATCAGAATGCCTCAAGTGGGGATCAAAGTATGTGGTTTGCACATTAATCTATCATTTTAAAATTGTATAAAATTCAATGATGTTAGAGATTTGGTATTGTTCTCATTCACAGTTTCAAAGTCTCACCTATTTCTATAATCCACAGAACATATTCAGTATCATTATTTAAAATACAGATACTCCATTTCTTTAATCAGTGAATTCACAAGAGGCTCTGTATTTGCACATCTGTGAATGACTAAGCTGTTCACAGATGTATAGATCTATGAAAGTCTCCATCAGTCAAATTATTAGAATTTCAGTTTTTAGGATTTGTTTTAAGAGGCTTCTGAAAAATTAACCTTCACTAAGAAAAGAACAGTTAACTATTTTTCCCATGGTTAACTCCGATAATTCCAATGTAAGCTTGCATTTTACAATTCATTGACACTTCCAGATAGATGTGAATATAAAATAATTATATGAACTGAACAATTTATGAATCCTTTGCAGTAAACTTCAGAAACCTGGTTTAACTCATTTGCCATTCACTTGTTAATGGATAAATCCTCTCTCATGGTACCTTTCTGCTCAGATTCATCACATGAAGACACTCAAAATCCATAGGTATTTTTCTTCTCCAATGTATTTACAAATAGTAACCATTTCATGGAAATCATTCCTTAAGTCTCTCAAAGAGAGGGATAAATGATTTCCTCAAAGAGAGGGATAAATCATTTCATTTTTTCAGGTGTTGAAGATGATTACCGAGCTGTCACGCTAATCACTGTGTCATAATGTGTCTGTCTGCGGCTCTCCGAGGAAGCTCGGGCATACAAATTAAACAATCTACTGCCTGTAATAGCGACCTTATGGGATGGAAATAAATCCTGGATCACTCATGAATAAATGTCTCGCTGAATGGCTAGCTATGTTTCTGCCAGTAGGAGAAAAATTCACAAGAGGTCTCGCCCCTTAATCTGCACACCGCGTTTTTAGCTCTAATCAATAGAAATTCCAGAAAGTACGAATGCATAAAAATAATACTGCTGTCACCCAGATGGCTCATTTACGAGCAAACTATCAGAGTCGCCACATTCTTGTGTCCATTATACCTCAAGAAGGCATAATTCCATGTTAAACATCAGGTGAATGTCGTTGCATTTGCATAACATGATGCAAGTGGCACCTGAGAAAGGTTAGGCTGGCAGCTGAGAGGCTGTACGCTGACAGGCCGGACAGGGATGCTCATTACCGGTGCTTGAGTCTGCGCTCCAGAGGGCTCATTAGAATCACCTGTCCCCGGTTTCAAACCCATCCTCCAACTTTGCACTCCTGCAGCACCAGTTCGAATACACCCTGACCCTGCCTAGCTTAAGACTCTGCTAACACCAGGAACTCAGGTTAGAAACGGTAACCGTAGGTCGGGTTATTAGTTTTTAAGGATTAGCATTTGAGTGCCGGGTTGTTTTTGAGTCATATAAAACATTCTTCATATCAAATTAGTAAGCATATTTTAAGCTTCTGCATTCCCATATGTTATAATAATAAACAACCCATTTTCCCCAAGGGTACTGTCTCTTACTGAAAGAATTTATAATTATTCAATATATCATAAAGGAAAATGTGAAAAAATCTTAGAAACTCAATTTGCGATTTTCACATGCATTTTATGGCTAGCACATATATCTTGCACATAGCTCCAGTGTGAAGTCTCCTGGATGATACATTATGGATTAGGTCCTTACTGTCTGACCCTATGATTTGCTCAACTTCCTACTTTTCCAGTTCAAGTCATCTTACAAGATAGATCAGTTCACCTAATTTTTTTTTCACTATTTCATAAAATTTGCATGGTGTCATCTCTCACTTTCCCTTTTGCTCCTGAAGTTTTTACCTTTTAAAGCTTCTAAAAAATACTATATATTTTTTAAAATAACATATTACTAGCATGTGCAGAAAGTTTTCCAATTACCCCAGAATCAGATCCTCCCTTAGCTCTATTTTACTCTTACATCTTTTGACACTTGGTGATATTTAAAATTATTTTATTTAACTAATTTTAAGCAAATGAGTCAGTAGCATTTATTTGTTGATAGAAGACTATGCAGCTTTATATGAGGACATCTTTCCCTGAGTCACGATTCATTTCAGATTAATCAAAATGGAAGTAATCTATTTATTTTCTTTCTAGAATGTTGTTGCTTATAAATTGTGAAATTGGCAATTGCCAGAGTTTTGTGAGCTTTTAAATAAAATAGTTATTACAAGTGTTCTAGAAAGTAGAGTGGCATAACTAACAATTAAAATAGGATAAGCCCTAGCTGCTGCGGTTCAGTTGGTTGGAGTATTGTCCCATAACCAAAGGATCGCAGGTTCCATTCCCAGTCGGGGCACATGCCTAGGCTGTGGGTTTGGTCCCTGGTCTGGACGGGAGTTAACCAATTGATTCTTCTCTTGCATGGATGTTTCTCTGTCCCTTCCTTCCTCCCTTCCTTTCTCTCTAAAAGCAATGAAAACAATATGTCCTTGGGTGAGTATGAAAAAAATAGGATAAAACTGGACATCAACATGCTTTGAAACTGGCATGCACCAAAAAAATGGCATTTAGTAATATTAAAGCTGGATATTAAACTAATGGCAGAGCATTGTAATGGTCTTAAAGATGAAACCCAAGTATCAATTTAAAGAAAGAAAGAGAAGAAATCTCTACATTGTTTTTGGTGCTAAACACATCTAGGCTTGGGGACTTACATTAAAATTTATGAATTCTCATAGGATCTTCATTATCTGGAAGCACATATGTGGCGGCCTTGAACTATTCAAACAGCAGTGAGACCAGCAAGTGAGGGAGAAATTCAAAGCAAGCAAATTGCTAAAATATTTACCACTAAGTTCATGCTCAGAATCATATGAACCTTACTCTGCTTTGACAAATTCAGTTACCTATTTCTTCAGCTTAAAGTGTATTAGAAGCATTGGCAATTGCTAGAAATGGAAAAATTGACAGAAGGAAAAATTTCCACCAACTTTCCTTAGATCTGCCTTCTGGGCTGTACAGAGTAAGTGTGATTCTTCTGTACGACACACCTTTCAGCATCTGAGGATTATGAAGCCAGATGTACTAATGGTTCGATTCCGTGGTATATTGCCATCCGACTTTGGCATGGTTTTCAGACCTTTCCCATCATACTTACCCTTTTCCTCTTTGTCCATGTAATTTATTTAAATAATTAACAAAGTCAGATCTTCAGTATTTAATATTTTATTGCTGCTGATAATTTGAGCTTGAGAGATGATGCATTTCTAGATCACAAATAATGCAAAACTCATTTTTATAACATTAGTCAGTAGTTAACATTTTCTAATTGTGAACTCATTTGAATAAGTTCTGCTTTGAACGGCACTTTCTCTTAAATGTCACTTCTTTATATTTGCAAAATATTTTTTCATTGCCATAGATACGCAACATGTCTGTTTAATGGATGCATTTTAAACAAACTAAATGTCATTCAAGCAACAGATGGTTTCTGACTTCAATTATATAGGTTGGAATCATCACACAATGTACGGGGAAGGAGAGGAAGCTTGGCGCTGTCATTAATTACACAAACATTCCAACCAAGCACTCCCTTGTTTAACGTTAACAGAAATCACAAATGAAAATACGTGATCACAGACAACAGTATAGTGGTTTCCAGAGGGCAAGTGGGGTGGGGAAAACAAAGGGGGTGAACGGGGTCACCTATATGATGACAGAGGGAGGCCAGACTGTGGGTGGTGGGCATACAATGCAGTGTACAGTCCATGTATCACAGAAATTTACCCCTGTAACATATATAATGATGTGTCACAGGAATGTACACATGAAACCTGTATAATTTTTTGCAACCAATGTTACCTCAATGAATTTAATGAAAAAAAAATCAAAAACAAATAAATAGAGCAATAAAATAGAAAAAAAGTACATGATGTGATCAAATACCAATTTTAAAATAATAATGACTAGTCCTGGCTGGTGTAGTTCAGTGGATTGAGCATGGGCTGTGAACCAAATGGTCACCAGTTTGATTCCCAGTCAGGGCACACACCTGAGTTTCGGGCCAGGTTCCCAGTAGGCGCCACATGAGAGGCAACCACTCCTTGCTGTTTCTTTCCCTCTCTTCCTCCCTTCCCCTCTCTCTAAAAATAAATAAATGAATTCTTAAAAAAAATAAATAAAAATAATAATGACTAGAATATTTTCTTAATAAAATTGAAGAGTGTGCACATCAATGGGCATGCTAGACATTTCTTTGGTGTGTTGTACCGACTGTTAGGCCCTGTACCTTTGGACCCTTCCCGGCACACAGCCCATGGTTACTCTATCTCCTCTGCATCGGCACATCAAAACTACCCGACGCTGGTGCAAAATGCGTTCTTTCAAGAAAATTAATATGAGGTTAAAACACCAATGTTTTCTTTGAACTCTTACCTATTTTAAGACTCAGAGTTTTAACATAATCTCCACTAGTAAACAAAGAGCCACAACAATGGTCCATGATGGAAGGTACAGAAGAGTAAAGTTGAGAGTGGAAGGGAAACCAATTGCAAACAGTTAGTGTCTGTAGTGCTGTTGTGACCTTTTATTGGGGAGCAAGATCCTAGAAGCATAAAAGGAAACTTATTTTCCTCCACCCACTAGCATGAAGTTTGCATCATTTAAACTAGTATTTCTCAGTGCTTGCTCTAGAGCTGGTGGCAGCAGTGGTGGCTGTGACAGATGCACTCAGTAAGAATCCCAGGTGTCATGGCCTGGAATTCGGCATGTCCACCTGCACCCTGCATAATTCCTATGTTTACTGAATTTCGAGTGCCACACATAGTTAGCACTTATTACTGATAAATCATTTAAATTATAGTATTAATTGAGCATTTATTTTCAGCTAATTGAACAAAAATAAGTGTGAAAATGCCTGGCACTTTGATGGAATTATCAAAATTTTTAAAAATTACACCATAACTGAATATTCATTAAGTACATGGATGAAAATAGTTATTGAATACTTAGAAGTCATCTCTACCCATTAAAAATGCATGATATAAATCAGAAAACCTAATATGGTCAATACAAGGTTGAAGAATCAGATGTTCATATAATTATATCTACTTCCCCTTATGTTCACAGCTGTTATTTCCAAAAACCAAGTGCAGGAAACAGCCTAAGTGCCCATGAGTAAATGAGTGGATCAAAAAACTGTGGTACATTTACACAATGGAATACTACACAGCAGAAGGAAAGAAGGAACTCCTACCCTTTACAACAGCATGGATGCAACTGGAGAGCATTATGCTAAGTGAGATAAGCCAGGTGGTGAAAGACAAATACCATAGGATCTCACACATACGGGAAATTTAGTGCTACGGTTTCATAACGTGGTGACAAGAACTGAAAACTACAAATATTCCCAATGTGTCTTTGTCATATTAACAAGAAACAGAAAGCATGCTCTATGCCATTTTAACAGTACTTTCTTGTATGGATTAATGGCATATATATTACCTTAATACAGCTAATAGCATATAAAATTTATTTCTTGTAAATAAATGCAAGTGGCAACTTCTTCCACAAAAGAGGAAAAAAATTCAACATACACAATCTTATGATTTAAAGTCTAAAGTAGAAAAAAATCTAAAGAATCAAAACACATTATTAATCTTTAAAAATGAAAACACAGTAGATAAGTCAAAGTTATATTAGTAATACCAGAAGGGTTAGATATTTATCACTGAAGTTACTTACTCAGATAGTATGCATGAACATGTGTAGTATTTATTGAAACCTAACAGTAAATTCACTTTTTTGTATGCATGCAGTTACTCGTGCATCCTAAGAAAGCACCCATGTACCAATAAGGCAAATACTCTAAGCAGATTATACTAGATGAAAAGTTTATGTGTCTTATAAAGATAGTCTAGGCTCTACTGCAACATAACAGAAAGTAGTGAAAATCCATTATCTGGATATCTTTGCTCAATACCATGTAAATATGCCTTCTTTAAAAAGATGATCCTATTTTGATTTCAAACTGCCTTAAATACCCATAACATCCCTAGGCTATCAGAATTCTAGAATCAAAACTAAGAAATATTTTCATTCCACATATGTTTTTAAGATTATCAATTGTCAATAACCTCCATTATTAAGTAGTTATTCAATTTTATCTGAAATATACATGTTTTTAAAAGTTCCTACAAATACGATGGTATAATAAATTATGAGATGGCCATATAATCAACCTAATTCTCATTTTCTCTTTAACCACAATACATCAGCTCCACATAGTGTCACATGCTATTTTTAATAATACCATCTGGTTGTTCTGAATTCCACCGCTCTCTCGGTATCGTATGATATTGCTGAAAATGGGAAATCAGTCTGGTTTGAGAGAAGTTTTAAAAATTCTGATGTGTAGAGAGAGGGAATAGGGACAATAATGAATTATGTACACAGAGAACTAGAAATGGGTTGAATGTGAAAATATGTACAGGAAATTTAAATATAAATTGAAGTTATTTTCCAACTATAACATAAATGGAATAGAACTCTCCCGAGACTCGCTGCATTTACAAGTCATTTCCTGGGACAACAGCCATAAGAAATAGGTCCTGGACTTCTCTCATCAAATCACTCTCCACTTAAATGACAATGAAATCCCTGTCAAAGTTAACAATTATGGTAAGTTCATTTCAATACACTACTAATGTATGCATATATATGGCATTCCAAAAAATAGAGCTGCAATAATTACAATAAATGATGAATTGGAAACATACTGGGAATTAAGTATAAAGGCAAAACAATGTATTAGGAAATATTTATGTGAGTTTGAGGACCTAGGTTTTAAAATTGGAAGAATAACCGTTTTTAATATTTGAAAGTAATATTTTATCAACTGTTTTACTTTAATTGATTTGAGTTCTACCATAAACAGTGCACCTTAATCAAGCAATGGGAAAGTAAATGATAATTTGAATGGAGAAAGGTTAACATCTTAACCACTTGGCCAGTGTTTTAAGGGGAAGTATATTTTTCTATTTTATAAAACAATGGAGAGAATCCATTAGTTGGAGAAATTCATGACAAGAAGCTGCACAAGAAAAAAAATCCAAACGAATTCAAAGGTGACAACAAAAGGAAGTCATTTAAGATTTGAGTTTTAAAAACTAACAGTAAATTAGAGTTATTTTATCTCTGTTACAAGTAAGTCCCTTTTCTCACGTCTTTAACTGCCTGGTAATAGCTACTATACCAAGCAATATTTAATGTACATAAAATATTTAATGTACATTTAATGTGGGGAGCCTATTGGAGAAATCACTCTTTGTATTTTTCAAAACAGTTTACAAGTGACAGTTGGATTATTGCCCACTATCAAAGGAAATCAACAAGAATTGTTTTTTATAAAATAGTAGCAGAGTGCCTCTTGCAAGAATCTTTTCTTTTCTCCACAGTGTGTATCAGCAGTTTTGCAACAGCACTCTGAAAAGGGACCCTGAGACTGATACTCAGTAATTCCTCACGGTCCTACATGAGTTCTGGCTGTGACTTCTTCATTCATTAGCACTCATTGATTGCATATGAGTTTAAGAGAGAGGGAAACACTGAGTCACCACTTTCTAGAAGCCACACTGAATCACTGTGATTTGTCAATGAAACAGATACGTGATATCATTATGAAAATAAGTCAGGTCTCATCAGTGTCCCCAAATATAATTATGATCACCTCATGCAGAGAGTCTTTATTTGCACAGTGACCCAAACCCAGCTGACTGTTTCCTTTATAGTATAGTATATATACTCTCAAGGTGTATACACTCAAACGTATATACACCTTTATACTTACAAGTCAGCAAGAGTAGGGGAGGGGTGGTCACTCTTAACATTTGATTTATAATCCCCAAGAAGCTGAAGAGTATTACACTAAGTGAAATAAGCCAGTCAGAGAAGGACAAGTATGATGCAATTTCAGTCATACATGGAATCTAATGAACAAACTGAATTAACAAGGAGAACAGAGACAGACTGGTTGGAGATCAGATGACAGCTAGTGAGGGAGAAGTTAAGGGGTGGAGGACCAAGGAAGAAGGAAAAGGGACTTGTGGACACGGACAACAGTGTGGTGATTGCTGGGGGAGGGGTATAAAAAGGGACTAAATGGTAATGGAAACAATACAATCAAGATTAAAGAAATAAATACATAAAGTAAAAAAATAAATAAAACCACTCAAATCAATCTTCAAAACAAAGCAAGAGATAAAGCTATATTTCACTTTCACAAAATGAAAAAATGCTATACAATTACTTCAAAAATAGGAAACAATTACAGTCAATATAGTTTTAAAATTAGATATAATTTTAAGTTTTCTAAAACTTAGACTTCAGAACTTTGTAATTCAAATTTGCAGAGAATACTACCTCAGGAGTGAGAAAATAAGAATATTAGCAATACAATGTGGTTGAGGGAATTTTAAAGAATGCTTACACAAGAAGGTTTGTTCAGTCTTACAGACAACTCACTTAGAATGGTATATTAAGTATGTGCTGGGTGCAAGGGACTGAGGAGCACGAAAAGGACTTTTAAAAAATATTTATTTATTTTTAGAGGTGAGGGAAAAGAGGGAGAGAAACATCCATGTGTGCTTGTCTCTCATGCACCTTCTACTGCGGACCTGGTCCACATCCCAAGCATATGCCCTGACTGGGAATTGAGCTGGTGACCCTCTGGTTTGCAGGCCAGCACTCAATCCACTGAGCCACACCAGCCACAGCATGACTTTTCTTTTTTTCTTTTTTTTATAGATTTTATTTATTTATTTTTAGAGAGGAAGGGAGAGGGAGAGAGAGAGAGAAAAACATCAATGTGCGGTTGCTGGGGGGCATGGCCTGCAACCTAGGCATGTGCCCTGACTGGGAATCGAACCTGCGATGCCTGGTTCGCAGCCCGCACTCAATCCACTGAGCTACGCCAGCCAGGGCTGACTTTTCTTTTTTTTAATGAAGTAGTATTGTGTTTTAACAAGAATTTATAAAATTAACAGGTGCTTTGCCCTAGCTGGTGTGACTCGGTTGGGCATCATGCCACAAACTGAGAGGTCGCCAGTTAGATCTGCAGTCAGGGCACATGCCTGGTTTGCAGGTGCTGTCCCTGGTCAGGGCATGTAAGAGAGCCAATTGATCGATGTTTGTCTTGCACATCAAAGCTTCTCTCCCCCACTTTCTCCCTCCCCTCTCTAAAAAAATAAAATAAACACATTTGAAAAAAATTAACAGAAGCTTAAATGATTCTCTCTCTAAGAAAATATCTACAGTATTTTATTTATAATGGATAAATCTGTTCATGTGATGTAATGACGTAACACATTTGCTTGCCTGTTACAGTAAGATCTATGCTTCTGTCAGAATGTAATGATGGAGTTTTCTTATTCATATACCCATCAGGTTACACGTATTTTAGTTAACTTGCTGGCTGTGTTTATCTTAAATAGACAGAGCTAATCAATCCATTGTGTTGTGACGTGAATCAAATGTTGTCAGCTACAAACCCTGGTTTTTCATCCGCTCAATTTCATCACAGAGACATGGACTTTGCTTTGAACTGAGGCTTAACTTCCAAAAGTTTGCCTTCGTTTTACTGTGTGAGAACTTGAATATAACAACCCAAGCTGTTCATTGTGTATATGTACCAAGGGATACATTTCCCTTTAGTTACTGTGAGAACTCTATTTAGATGTTTTAAGCTAACATGGTACCCTATAGACTTTTAATTACAATTTGTTCTCACAGTGCCTTTTCCTTCCTGCTGCTCAATATGTTTAAATAATGAGACGCTGATTCTGACTTTGTTAGTGGTGATTACAAATAATCAGTCCCTTCTGAACAACCCAAAAGACGGAGGTGATTCACGCATGCAAAAAGTGGGCTCATCTTCCTTTGTTCCTAAACCAATCAAGTGAAGGTATAGCTTTCCTAACAAACAAGAGAACATGAAAAATAGCCATGCCTGCCCCCAGCCTGGGGCACCAGCACCAAACAATGCATGACAATCAATTTTCAGGGAAAAGGTCCATGTTAGCTAGTGCTGTGAATGACAGCTTCTCACAGGAATCACAGGATAAGGCGGAGGGACCGCAGGTCAGGGAAAACTGATGGGACCATCAATGTTCTTTATTAGGATTCTCAGCCTGAAGTGTAAACTTATATGACTAATAGCAGGTCCTTTAGGAGCAGAACCTGCAATGAGTGGATGTAAGAACCTGCGGATCTCGGATTCTATATGCTGAAACAAAGTAAGAGGAGCTCTTGGAGCTGGGGTGAAACTTTATTTTACTTCCCCAAGATCACACTTTCATGTCTATTTGTTAGGATAATAGAAGATTTTCTTAGGTCTAGGGCCCTTGGATTGTGTCTTTGGTAACTTGGGAGTGAAGAGGAATACTGAGTTTCGTTAAGTTCCAATCAAATATAGGGAGAGCCAAAGAAATATCCAAATAGTCAAATTTTGGTGTTAGAACAAAGTTCAGTGAAGCAAACAAACAACCAGAAGTATTATCAATTTTTTTTTTTACTTTTCAGAAAAGCCTGAAATGTAAATCTAGAACCGCAAAGAGTCTGGCATTGGCCAAAACTGCAGATTCTACTCATTCAATTATCTTTGTGTCCTTGGTAAGATTAAATATTATTTTCTTTTCACCATTTCATGTGTGCCACTCAAAATTGGTTGGGCACGTGAATAAATATGCACATTAAGACATTCTAGAGCCTTTACAACTTCAATTATCACCTCTAACCAATGATTTCCAAATATTAGCCTTCAGCCTAGTCACCTATCTCTTCCGATATTTAGACCTGTTTTGTTTTGCCAGCTACATACTGAAGAGCACCAACTGACTGCTCACAAACATTTACAAATCAACATAAAAAAAAAAAAAACAGAATCCACACAGCTCTTGCCTCAGACTCCTCCTCATACTTTCTGGTTTATTTCCCTTTGGCCCCTTGACCTTGGCTCTGTGACCAATCCTAGTCCATTCTGAACCTGCCCTATTCACCCGGTAATCCACTCCCCTTCCCTGCACACCTCTCACTTTATTCCTACAGTCACTGCCTGTGATCAGAACTATCCACAAGCTAAAACAAACAAACAAGTAAATGACATCCTTGAAAATTCTCTTTCAACACCTTCAATTCTCTTAAGTATTAAAAACAGGCAGAAAACTGAACATCTACAAGACCAAATAAATGCAGACATTAGCTAATGAGATAAATACAGGTAATATAGGGTAACAGAAACACTAGCTTATTTTCTTTTCCAAATTGAGTATCTGAGTTCAAGAATTGCATTCTCAATTGCAAGAGTTAATGGCAAAGACAGTATTAGGACATCAATATGTTATTTTTTCTTTGGTCCTTCCTGGTCTTCAACTT
The DNA here is from genome assembly GCA_004024845.1 of Tonatia bakeri. Taxonomy (NCBI): domain Eukaryota; kingdom Metazoa; phylum Chordata; class Mammalia; order Chiroptera; family Phyllostomidae; genus Tonatia; species Tonatia bakeri. Next base: position 14,468 of record PVIA01009361.1, on the reverse strand, counting down.
TGGTATTCACATTTCCCTGCATTTTTGGAATGAAGTGAATGAAACACCAGGAATTATATTTAAAAGCCTAAATTTTCTGTTTTTAGGGAAATCTAACAAATGATACCTTCAGTGATGTATTCAGCCAAACAACTACGTATTCTACACAAAGCATCAAAGTGACTTTTCTAACCTCTGCTCCATGCTGAGTCACCAACTTTGGCACTGTGTTGGTGCCAACTTCGACCCCATGGGAAGCCACAGTCTCTGTTCTGAGCCCTGAAACACTGCTGGACAAAGCACATTCACTCGCAGTAGACAACTAGGTGAATGATGTGACCCAAGACCCTACTTGAAAGATCACAGAAATTTTCTAGTAAGATTCTAACACACATTCCTAACAGTTTGGGCTACATTTGCTGTGTTGGGGTTGAAGGACACTTAGTTTAAACTACTTCATAGATTGCTTCATAGATGACATCATTACCTCATTTACAGCAGGCACCCCTTCCGATCAAACATGTTTCTACTTTCACTTATGCTATTATACTCTTGCCACCTTTATGTGTTTTCTGCATTGGAGGCAAGTATAGGAATTTTTTATTTTATTATTATAAGACAATTCTATCCTAAATTATGTTCTAAGTACACGGGAAATATTTTGAAGAGTGAATCACTATAATAATTGTAAGCTTAGGCTAAATAGTTAACTTAATAGAATTTATATGACATACAGTCAGGTACATTAGAGTTATATTTGGTATTTTTCCTGCTTTAAATAATTCAGTATTAGGTAATTACATACCACATTTTTAGAGACATGAAACTTTGTAATGTTAATGGCTCCTTTTTATAAAGCAACATAAATTGGTTTCTTTGCTGGCGAAGGTCAGTCTGTGAATAAAATAAATGAATTCTCAGTGACTCAAAGAAGCTGAAAAAATGTTACATCTCTTGCTTTGGTCTCCAGATTGGCTCCTTAGAGTTCCCTCTAGGGGATCCAAGCTGGAGGTCTTACCCCAATCAGCATCCAGGTAGTCTAATCAAAAGAGGCAACAGCAGCTTTCTGAGGACCAATTGCTGGGCCAGCTGAAGTAGGGAGCCACAGAAGTGGCAACATGAGGGTGTACTCAAGGCAACATTTCCAGTGTTTTCTGAATTCACAAAAATAATACAGAGATTTGTGAGGCTATACAGATCAGGCACTCTGATGGCAGTGATCCATTGCGACTGTTCAAAAAACACAGCAATGTGGATCTATATTCACCACCTACCCCCGTATCCTAGATACAGAGCCAGATGTATAGCATTGAATATCTATACTAGGTCATAGGATATTTGCAAAAAATGCAAGATTTTCAGAAATTTACAATGATCATCTCAATTACAGTTGTTAAACGAGGAAACAATTCACAAGGTCATGTTTTAATAAAATATCATGGTGATAAAACTTGACATGCGTCTTATTTGTAGCCTTCGGATGCTGTAAAGAAGGTTTTTGTTTGTTTTGTTTTTGCATTTTTTAAAAAGATTTTATTTATTTATTTTTAGAGAGGGAAGGGAGGGAGAGAGAGAGAGAGAGAGAAACATCAGTGTGCAGTTGCTGGGAGACATGGCCTGCAACCTAGGCATGTGCCCTGACTGGGAATCGAACCTGCGATGCCTAGTTTGCAGCCCGTACTCAATCCACTGAGCCACACCAGCCAGGGCATGTTTTTGCATTATTTTTAATAGAAGAGATTCTCCACCAACAGCCCTTTCTTTTTCTGAAAAGTAATCAGCTTAGATTTCATCAGATGTCAAAGGAGATAAAGATTACAAGGATAGCAGCTCTTTTTCAGAAGTGAAGTCAACAAAAAATTAGTAATTAATTAGTACTCTTATTACAGACGAGCATAAATAGGAACTGTTTCTTTCCATGCCTCTGTGACTGTTCCCACTGATGACCACTAGCATTATTATACTGATGACCTCAGCTTTATCAAAGCTTTCAAAACTACCAGGCTGAATTCCTTTTTTCTCTATTACCAATTTTTGATGATTTTCCTTGGTGCCTTTATCATAAATTCAGCTAACTTCAAACAATTTGCTTTCTCTTTGACTATGTGTCAACAACCACTCATCTTAGGACTCCTATGCCAATTCTTTTTTCTAGTAACACCGACATGACATAGGTCATAATAGAGGGGGCGTCACAGAGCAGAAAGCGCCCCCGATTGTGGGTGAGAAACCCTCATTCCAGTTCCAGCTCCAGTTCAAGGACATCACTTTTTTCATGTATCAAACAAAAGGCTGGGGTCACTACAGCACGTCCCTTTCCTCTATAAAACCCCACAGCATTCACAGGAGAAGGTTAACTGTAGGCACCAGCCCAATTCCTTTAAGGTGTGAGGTCAGTAGATGGAGTATGCCAATAACACACTGCACCTTCACAATCAGGATTTTTATTGTGTGAAGTAGAAAATCTGGAGGATAATGAAATGACTCCATCCACTGTAGAACATCTGGAAATAACTCCCCAGCTGAAGTGCCAGCCAGGTAGTTGGACAGAGTTACTCCCTCCCATTTCCCCACTGTTTGCAAATAACAGACGTTTCCATATAAATGCTCCACGGCAATGGGATTAAGTCAACAGTTAATGTGTCAGTAAATCGGGGTGAATGAACGTCTCTATTCAGTCAGATCTGCCGGGATGGAGGCGGAATCACAGCACAGAAAAAGCCACTGTGACTCCTGATTCTTGCCGTAAATGGGAGTGTCTTGTTCGGTCACTTAGTGGCGAAATGTGAAGTACTACATTTTAGTACTACCAAATCAGTACTACAATATAAATAACATCAATAGCACTTAAGAAACCATGCATGGCATCGTTATAAATCTTAGACAATTACTCAGTTTGAATTTTAAAGACGGTTAAAGAAATGGAGGGAAACTTACTATCAAGTGCACTTCACGGATTTATGTCATACAAAATATTTTTCATTACAATGGAATACCATTAGTTTCCAGGAAGTTAAATGAGGCCATCTCGAATCTGAACTCAGTCTGAGTTGTTCTTTGGCAATTTGCTCTGAAGGGAAGCAAATTTGATATTATTTGTTTGTGAACCAACACAAAAAGCACTTTGCAGGATAGAATTCAGTTGAAAGGCTGGTTGAAATGCAGAGAGTCCTGCAAAAACAGAGGTGATTTTCATTCTTGAAACACTATACCTGATTAGGGATTATTGTCTGTTATGGCTGAAGAACAATCACACCAAGTAAACAGAGGTGACTGGAAAGTTTGAAATCAACTCACAAGTTCTTTCTTCCCTTTGAATTGCAAAGTAGTCTGTCTAGGCTTAAAAGCTGCCAGCAGTGAAATGGAAAACTTACAGAAACATGCTAATTTTTGTTGTCTATCAGCACGCAAGTATTTCATGACAAAAGAAGACAATAATGGATGGTATGGGTGGAATAATATGTTTTGACATACAATAGCACAAAAATAAATGTGGCAGCAGAATACGTGGTCACGGGTCTACAATTTGTACACATACGTATATGCCATTCTGCTTCATTCCTACTCAGGTTAGAGATATAAATCTACAGTAATTTATGTACAATCCAATTTACTCTGAATGAAAGGGATAGCAAACGCTTAGAGACATTAACCAAATCATTACATAAGCACATAAATTATATATGTCAGGCAGGATCAGGCATGGTTTTAATTATTATGCAATTTAATTTGCATCAATTGTTAAATTGTTGTATGTAGCTAACTGAATCATTAACCAAAATCTATTAAAATCATTCATATTTAGTTGACAAATGTTTATTCAACATTTACTTGTGTGTTAAACTATTTTATGCAGTGAGGATATATCAGTTCAGAACAAAACAAAAGAAAACAAAAATTTTTGGCCTGATGGAATTAACTGTCCACTGGAGGAAGACACGTAATGAATATGGATACATATCTTTATCTCTAATCAGCATCAATGTAAATATAGGCAAACAATATAGATAGTGACAAACGCTACAGAAAACAAAGCAGAGAATCATGTTGTGCAATAAAAATGTAAAATAAGGTCCATTTCACAAAGCTCTATGTAAAAAGTGACCATGTTGAGATCCCATGAGCTGCACCACATGAACTGATCCCCACATACATATGTCAGATGCTTAGGGATCTTTTTAAAATAAACAGTTCATTTTAAGAGAGCAAAACTGCAGAAGACTTTGACAACTGTAAAACACCAATGGCGCTCATCAGCAGTGTCTTATGGTTCATTTGTCATTATCAAATTTGGTGATTTTGATTTCTCGGAGTTAAAACATTTCAGACACGACTAGTGGAGTCAAACAGACCAGAATGAGAATCTCACTTGTCCTATTTTCTAGCTTAGCAGTGTCCTTGGTTTGAAATAGTTAATATTTATTTTGGTACACTAATTTTGTATTTCTTTGGTTTTGTGAACGAGCCAGGGGCTGAATCACCGCTCCCTAGTAACCCACAGCTTCCTCATCAGAGGCTGACAGAAGCGAAAGGGCAGTGTGACGTCAGCCAGCAATCTCTTTGCGTGAGGAATCCACCCAAGAGTGGTATGCAAATAAACAGATAAGTGTCCGAGTTTGGTGGGGGAGAATGGAAACAATAAATTACGCTCATTAAAAGGCTCACAGCACTGAGGTGGAAATGAGGCTCCCAATGACATCTGCCAGTGTTCCCTCTTCAAATCTCTCTGGCTCAGGTGTGTAATCTCCCCCTGTGGCCATAATCTAAGATGCTTGCCTTCAAAGATAGTACTGAGCCCTAACACCATGCCACTTGAAGGAAATAAGAAAAATATAATCTCTGATATACAGCCCAATTATAGATTCAAGTATTTCCATGAAATGGGCAATGTCTGTACTAGAATACCGATAATGAGCATAAATGGTAAAGTTTTTTCTTCTATGAGGATATGATATGCAAAGGCAGATGAGAAAAGAGAAGAAGGGTCTCTGAGGCCATAAGGGAGGATGCAGATTGGAGCTCAGCTGTGAGCAATGGAAACACGTTCCACAGCTGTGCTTTCGGATCCATTTCTACCCAGAAGCCTCTCAGAGTTTAGACTATGATTCCAAGTGCCCTTTAGTTTTTGCAAACTATTATTTTATTCTTTGCCTTCTCATTGGCAGAATATTGTTTCATTGAAAGACTTTAAAAGCATCTTGAAGGGGGGAAATCATCTTTATTAACCATGAATATCACGTTTAACATCCAGCATTTCATGAAGTGCAACTATGTGAATGTATAGTGACATCTAATTTTCTATAATGTCTTCAATTACTTAATGGGCTACTTGTATATGCATAAGTTGTTTATATGGTCATTGATTAAGTTTGGCTTGGACACACGCACACAAATATGCAAATGCTTAAAGTCCCTGTTTTATAAAGACAGGCAATTCAATATGTAATTAAGAATGCGAAAGACAAATTTAGCGTATCTAGAGATAAAAAGATTATTTCAGCACAGAACACACGTATATAAGATACTTCAAGTGAGTAAGTTGCAAGTGATTTATTAAAATCTAGTTCTTCTTACTCCTAAGTAACATAAAATTAGAACAAAACTGCCCTGGCTGGTGTGGCTCAGTGGACTGAGCACGGGCTGCAAACCAGGCATCGCAGGTTCGATTCCCAGTCAGGGCACATGCCTGGGTTACAGGCCATGTCCCCCAGCAACTGCACATTGATGTTTCTCTCTCTCTCTCTCTCTCTCTCTTTCTTCCTCCCTTCCCTCTCTAAAAATAAATAAATAAAAAATTTTAAAAAATTAGAACAAAACCAATTAGAAAAATATCATATCTTAATGGAGCTACATAAACCATTTTGTAACAGAAAAATATATTGTCCTCTTCTTTAAGGTTTGAATACCTCTAGAAAGATTCATGTTAAAAACTATGACATAGCAGTAAATTCAAGTATTATCCATTCATATAGTAACTAAATATCTATGGTTACCACAATAAGAATGGACTAAGATAGGCATCTTAACTAGAATGAAATATTAAATATCAAGTAAACAGATCAAATATAATTTTTGAATATATAATTGTTTTGTGAGAAGTAAAGACACACAACATGTATTGTAAACTATTGATTGCAGTCTATTACATATGCCTAAATTTCACTTAAACATATCATTTTAGGTGTCACTTGTAAATTTTTTAATACAAAGCCTTACTTCCTCAGAAGATGGTCAGATTAGATGATTGGATACTTAGATCTGTGCCAGTTTCATTGATATTCATCAGAGCAGGAAAAGTAGAAATAACATTGCACAGAGCACTTTATGTTCATAACTGAACATTCTATAATTGTAGAGTTTAAATGATTGCTCATCGATGTGCAAAATGAGCTAAAGATGCGTTGTTCCAACGAATGACCCATGAATCCCCATCGAGGGAATGGAATCCCCATTGTGTCCTCTGTTTTACAGGACAATGTGACTGATAAGAATCCATGACTTTTCCTGTTTCTTGTCTTTCTCCCACAACAGAAATGGTCTACTTTGAAATGTCATGGAAGATGGAAGAACTTAATCTTCAATCTGTCATAGGAGTTGACAGATTCATTGCTAATACAGCATTGGTAGTTTTTAGTATGTGCAAGAATCCATTAATATTTATCACTTTGATTAAATAAAGAGACCCAAAACTTGAAAGTGGAGAGGGGGCAGATGGGGACTGAGTGGAAGAAGGGGAAAGGATTAGACAAAGAACATACATGAAGGACCCACGGACATGGACAATAGTGACTGATTATGGAAGTGGGGGCAGGCTTAGTAGAGGGGGGTGAAGGGGGAAAAAGTGGGACAACTATAATAGTGTAATCAATAAAATATTTAAAATATTAAGAAAGAAATACAAAACTATATTTTATTTTATTTTAAAGATTTTATTTATTTACTTTTAGAGAGAGAGGAAGGAAAGGAGAGAGGGAAAGAAACATCAATGTGTGGTTGCCTCTCATGTTCCCCCAACTGGGGACCTGGCCCGCAACCCAGGCATATGTCCTGACTGGGGATCGAACCAGTGACCCTTTGGTTTGCAGGCCCGTGCTCAGTGCATTGAGCCACACCAGCCAGGGCTACATTTTATTTTAAAGATGAGGTTTTATGAATTTTCTCCTTAGATTACATATTTTAAGGTTTTGTTTGAAGTATTATTCATACATTAGATGTTGGTCATTTTATCAGAAAAACTCAAAATACAGATACTAACCCTTTGAGCGTATTTAACATATGCTCAGGGTGACTATCTGGCTACCAGTAGCACATCAACTTTGTTCACTTATTTTGGAAAACAATAAATAACTTTATCTTGGTACATTGCAGAGCAAGTCCCCAGGACAGATTCTGATGATAGAAATAACTTGTTCAATTTCTATAAGGTGAAAAAGAAGATAAATAACTATTCAGGCCATGAATTTGTTCTATAGAGCAGTTCTATTTTGTTGGAGATTTCTTCTGAGATTACTACAGTTCTTGAAACTATGTAAATTAAACATTATAAATTAACAGCATTCTGGATTTAATTAAAAAAAGAAACAAAACAAGTAAGCAAAACAGAAACAGACTCACAGGCAGAGAGGACAGACTGGTGGAGGCCAGAGGGGAGGGGGTGGGGGATGGGTGAGAGCACAGAAGGGCAGTTACAGAGCCGTCACAGGGTGGAAAGTCCAGCACAGGGAAGATGATCAGTAATGTTGGGAGAACTATGTAGGGGGCTGGGTGGGTCCTGGAAATATCGGGTGGAGCACTTTGTAAGTTATGCAAATGTTTGACCACTATGTTGTACACCACCTGAAACTAATATACTGTTGTATATGAACTGTAATTGAAAAATAAAAACTTATTTTTAAAGGAAATACATTTTTTAATTCCAGTGAAAAAGTTTTCAAGTGTTGCCAGAAATTAGACATTGATATTTACAAATTCAATACAAAATGAATTGATTAGAGGATTTGGAAATATTTTTCTTGTATGTAAAATAATTTTTTTAATATTTATTTTCAGAATCATGGCATATTTAAGGTTTGTCTTCATAAATGTTTACTACTAAATCTTGCAAAAATCTCAGGATTCAATCTGATAATGACACTTGGTTTCCAAATAATTTTGTGTGACAAATTAGCTCTTGATACATTAAATTTTATTATAAATATTTATTATAAAATTATCATATGACTTTATTATTACATTAGCATGCTCTTGACAAATTTCATTGGAAAATGGGCCTTCCCTGCACGTGAGATATAATATAAGAATACATTAAATTATTTTTCATATAATTGTCATTATACAATATAATTGTGACACAGATGACAGTTCCCTTGTAACTGAAATATAATAACCACAAACAAACTCACTAAGATACTTTCTATAGTCATTCTAAGATCAGATATTAGCTGTTATGAATGTTTTAGAAACACACCCATACACTTAGTGTAGCTCTGTATACACACTGAGGGTGTATGTAACATACTGGCTAGAAATTAATGACCTCATTGGAGCAATTTTACAGGCTCACTAGCAAAGTACATTTAAAGAAACTTTCTGCCAAGGTTCCCTGAAGATGCTTTCTGTTATTCATTTTAAGTGTGATCTTCTCACAGTTTGCAAAACTCAAGAGTTTTGGCCTGCTCCGTTATTGATCCGATACTTAAAGTCACTTTTAAGATTTATCATTTCATTGCTTCCAGGGGAACAATGCATTAGCAAATATGCCTCCGCATGCAAAGCCATTCCACAGGAAGACTTTCGGATTTCCTCCAAATGCCTTGATCTGCGTTGACTTTTAGACCACTTTCAGGAATTCAAGGCCTGGAACACATTACTTTGGGATTCCTGATTACAGATGCAAGTATGATTTAAACATAAGTTGCTGCTTACAAGTGAACCAAATAGAAGAGCAATCTCTCATGCTGGATCGAGACTCACTAAATTTATGGATGTCGGTGCTCGTCTGGAATTGAAAGTAGTTATTTTTATGTCTTGAGCTCAGTAAAAAATGATTTTACATAGAATAAACATGTTTACATGCAACCAATGTTGGGGAAATAATTTACTGTCTTTAAACTGGAAAAAAAAAAGGTTTATAGCATGTCCAGAATGTACAGTGAACTTTGTTTTTTCCTTAGCTGTGGCTGAATGCCCCTAGCCACTAACCCTGTGAAAGGGAGCAGAGGAAAGAAAACGGTATTTGCTGAGCTGGAAATGCAAATGCGGCCTTTATACTGCTGTTGAATCTCAAAACCACAAAGTTAAGATTTAAAGCCCAGTTTTCAACATTGATGCAAATTTGCAGGTTGTTTATGAGGCTAAAAGACTGTAGGGTTTTCTAGCACTAAAGATGCTAATAAACATACCTTGCTTAATTGAAGTTTACTTTCTAGAAATATCAAATATAATTTAGAAATGTCACATGGACACCAAAAAAATGAATGACACAGGAAGTATTTAAACCATATGGAACAAACTGGCAAAAAATCCAACCTCTATATAGAACATGGAACCTGCTTCTTTGCCCACCTTCCTTCAGGAACATTGTCAAAGTGATTCCTTACTCATGCGGCCTTCTAGATGAAAATTCACTTCAACTGATTTTATGAATAGTGAAAAAGTATTTCGAAAGCAATCTTCAGAAATTGAATGCTTAGGCAAACATTCTGCTTTCCCACACAGGTAGGAGTGATTTCATCAGCCCATAACTCATACACAGACAGGGCCTGCTGTATCCCATAAACCACAAAAAAGCCAAACACAAAAATCTTTTCATGCAAAATCTTAGGATTTAAATCTCCTGCAATTCAAATCCTGCAATTCAAGTGTGCATAAACCCATTTAATCTCCACAAAATGCTATTCATCAGTTACCACCATCGTCATTTTCCATGTATGGAATTCAATCACAGGACTTTTGAATAACTTAGGATTTTATGACTATTTCTTGGTGAAGCTGGGCATTAAACTTGAACAGTTGCAAAAAGAGCAAGGGAACCAAAGCTGATTCTTAAAGTTGTTTGTTATCTACGTCTTAGTATCATGATCTCTATAACCTTTTTAAAGATTGTTTTTGAACTGCTGTTTCATACATTTTTGGTTTCTCTGTTGTTTCAGGTTGAGGATAAACGTTCTTTCTGTTACTCAATTGTGGGTAAGTGCAGAAGTTTCGAGTGATTATATTACATGCTGTGTATTTAAATATAATTAATACATTAAGCATTTGGGTTTCTGAAACAATTTAAAACAGGACATTCTTAGTAAGACATTTCATGACTAAGAATCATCTGAGTTATGTGTTGGAGATTTTATATTTCTGAGAAAGAAATGTATACCAGCCTGATGTTGTTTAACAGGTTAATTACCAATAACTGAATTGCTCAAAAGAGGATTTTTTTATTGAAAAAGTTTCCTTGAAAGAGGATTAAAATGTACTTTGAATAGAAGTCTCACCATGTGCATGCTACATGGGGAGTTTGAGATATGTTAAATAATTAAATTCGTAAAAGGCCACAATCTGAAGGTGCCAGTACCAAAATAAAGAAATCAATTATTTCTTTTCAGAACGAAAATGACTAATATTTACAAAATAAATGTTATTTTATGAAGTAGCAAAGAGCATAAGGCACCTTTTGTGAATTCTTTCTAATGGACCCATTTAAAGCTCCCAAACATAGCACACATGCAGTCCCTTAGGCTGCCCAAGTGCAGGTGACAAATGAGAAACCACTTAATGGATCGACATAAGGATATTTATTACAGTTGCTTTTGAAACAATTTAATTGAAACACTCAAAATGTTCAAAGGGCTTCCCAGTTCATTGTTTGACCCTCTAATGTAACATTTTTGGGCCTTTGAATGATTATGATTACGGGCTGCAGGTATATGGAATACACGTGCCCTCGGTTTGCAGAGCATTAAAGTAGATACGTGGGAAGACTGATGAAAGATTTCATGTATAAATTTTTATAATTTTCCACTGAATTACATTTGTAAGTCAGAAGATAAAGCTTTGGTATTTCAGCCTTGGCGGGTGTAGCTCCGTGGATTGAGCACAGGCTGCGAACCAGGCATCGCAGTTTCGATTCCCAGTCAGGGCACATGCCTGGGTTGCAGGCCATATCCCCAGCAACCGCACATTGATGTCTCTCTCTCTCTCTCTCTTTCCCCCTCCTTTCCCTCTCTAAAAATAAATAAATAAAATCTTTTAAAAAAAAGCTTTGGTATTTCAAATCATTTCCACAGATTCTTCTTATATTCATGATGGGAAATCTCACTTTTTAATTTGTTGATATAAGTAATGATATCTTCAGTGAACATGGAAACTATAAATGAAAGTTTATGTGTTTGGAGGTAGCTTTCCTGGGGGTCAAAATGGAAACAGAAAGTAAAAGTTTCTAAGTGGCAATCAGTCAATGCTCTTATGGGTTTATTTTTCATTATGTAACAATTAACATTTCTCAAAAATAATTGAATATAGCATGGTATACAGTCAATATAATGAAGGCCACTAAATACCCAAACTACTCCCCATGGAGAAGCCTTCATTACAAAGAACAGTCTTGTCAGCTTCTGGTTGCAGCCATGTGTGTGTCCCTGGACCAGGACTACACAGTCCAGTCATGTCTGAATTCCTGACCCACAGATACTGTGAGATTGAAACACAAAATAGTGATAATAATAACTGGTGTGCCCTGGCTGGTGTGGCTTGGTGGACTGAGTGTCAGCTTGCAAACCAAAAGGTTGCTGGTTCAAGTCCCAGGCAGGGCACATGCCTGAGTTGCAGGCTGGGTCCCTGGTGGGGGGGTGCATGAGAGGCAACCACACAGTAGTGTTCTCTCCCTCTCTTTCTCCTTCCCTTCACTTCTGTCTTAAAAAAATAAATAGAGTCTTAAAAAAATAATAACTGGTGTTATTTAAAGCCACTTATTTTGGAAATGATTTGTCACATAGAAATAGATAATCAGAAGATGTATTCCTTTGATTTATTTTAAAACAGTGATATCTGAAATGGACAGTATATGTTATTATCATCACTTATTAACACTGTGGCATTGGTCTGTCTGAGAGAAATGGGGGCAGGTTAGTCTTTGAAAATCCTGGAGCAATAAATGAAACAAAGATGAGATGGGCAGTGGGGGTCCAACACGAGGGCAGGGGCATGATTAATGGATGTAGGGGAGGCAGCAATAACCTTTGCCTGCTGAGTCGCGTAGTTATCACAGTATGTGTCGTGGTGGTGTAGAGTGTGGCACTGACCGGGGTACAGGGGACAGGTTGGCCTTGATGAGAGAATTATTTCACAGAGAGACTATCCTCATGCCATTTTGATTGCCCTTGAAATCTATATAAATTTTGTGATAAAACTAAGAGTGGTTGGTCATTATCCTATTTTTGTTCAGTGTTTATTTATTTGTTTTAAGGTCAGAGAATGCGTGGCGTGAAGCAGAGTGAGAATCACTACTTTGGAAACTCCTAGCCCTATGAAGTTGTTAGCTGGAGGAGGACTGGTTGCTTGGCTTTTATCCTTCCCAGCTAGGTAGCCTTTTGTTTTAAAGAATTGCAGTACATTTATAATGGCTCTGAGGGTGACCATGATAAATAATAATATTATGTACTACATCATTGTCTTTGCCATATTAGGAACTTAATTCAGCAATAAATTGTTATATAAACATCGCTCAGGATAGTCTGTCTTCCTCTTACCTGAATGCACTGGGAGCAATTTGAAAATTGTCACTGAGTTATTTCAATAACTCTACAGAGTGCTGCAAAGCTCAAAAAGTATAAATGAAGGTAAATTTATCTGACCTATGAAGTCAGATAGTTCACTCTATTGACACTGCAGAACAGGAAGGCCGAACAGAGTTGTCACTACTGGAGACACCACCAACTTCATTACCGTGGGCCAGCAACAGCTTGTCAGGTTGCCAAGTTCACTGGGGCAGGGGGTGGGGGGCAGGGGTGTTCATGTGTGACTGAACAGGACAGAGCTGGGCATCAGAGACTTTAGCACAGCTTGTTAAAACCCTTAACTATACTAGAAATATCGCATTCTTACTCATCAAAAAAAGTATACAAGGTTTTTTTTTTTTATAACCCTTTATAAACCAGGGAATTCCCTCCCTGTTAGCCTAACCCTAAACCACCAGCTGGAAAGAGAAACACAGTTACCATTCTCAAGATAATTTTAATAAGAAAATACAGACATAAAAGATCTCTCTAGAATGTTGACTTAATTTTATTTTTAACATAATTTATCTTGCATTGGCCATAGGTATGTTATTATAGCCTGGGAAAATTGAAAGAGATTATAAAATGATCTCATTTCATGTCTGTTACTGAAATGAACAGAAATCCATGTAATTATAAGAAGTAAATTAAACACTTTGAAAAGTGGGCTGAATCTGGTAAGATAAGCATAGAAGCCACTCCTAGGGGATCAGCAAACCACTGGTGAAGAGTTCAAGGGTGGATCTGTGGACTTGCTGCTTCCCGACACATTGTGTGGTGTGAGGAAAATAACAAGACAGGCATTTACCCCACTTTCTGGTTGCCCACCAGCCTGTCTAAAGAATAGAACAACAAGGAAAAAATCACAGCCTGACAGCTTTTCTGATTAGTGTTTCCTACACTTTTAATGGAAACTATGTAAGAAGTCCTAATTTCCCCTTTAAAAAACAAAAGCTTCAGACTTCCAGCCAAGATGGAGGCATAGGTGGATGCACCGGACCTCCACGCACAACCAAGATAGGAACAACAACAATTTAGAAATAGAATAACATCCAGAACTGACAGAAAAATTGATTTAAATGGAAGTTGGACAACTAAGAAGTTGAAATAGACCTGTTCATCCAGACCGGTAGGAGGGGCGGAGTCGGGCAGCTGGGCGCGGATCACACCGCGGAGAGCAGAGTTGGGACCACTGGGCGCTTAAGGCATCCGAGGGTTCATAAAGCATCCGGGGCGTGCAAGACCGCAGCGGGTGGACCCTGAGTGTGCTTGCAGCAGCTGGCAGGCCCCAGCAGAGGGGTGGCACCCGGCAGACCCAGTGAGGCAGCGATTATAAAGCAAGGCAGTGCGCACAATGGCAGGATCCCAGTGCTGGGAAATAGAGCCTTTGGTCACTGATCGCGGACGCCTGTGGAAGTTGAGGCGCAGGGAGAGACACCCAGCCTCACAGGAGAGGTCCTTGGAGGGTCCCGCAGCGTGCACAAGCCCACCCACATGGGAATTGGCGCCAGAAGGGCCCAGTTTGCTTGGGGGAAGCAGCAGAAGGGTCTCAGGTCCTACGGAGAACAGAGCAACTGCCATTGTTCCCTCTCGACCCCGCCCCCACATACAACGTCACAACCCAGCGACTGAGGTGCCCCGCCCCGTGAACACCTAAGACTCTGCTCTCTACTGTAACAGGCACAACCAGACCAAAAAAAAAAAAAAAAAAAAAAAAAAAAA